>CM076577.1:752099051-752364644 GCA_034641835.2 Pinus albicaulis
GCAGAGGCTTAAATTCGTGAAAAGATCATGAAAAGGTGGAATATTTGTTCTGTGCAAAACAGTCGAAGATCATGATAGCCACTTTGTCTTTTCTAGGGATGATAAACTCATGAATATCACATGATCTTGTTGATGAATCATGATTCATGATCTCTGTCATAATTTGTCAATTCCCCGTTCTCTTATTTTCAATTGATTTTTCAGCCTTTTACAGTGGGTGGTCTTATTTATTGTATAGTTATCTAGAGAACCATATGAAATTCTTGCAAAGGAGTTTCACATGGTTTCCAAATGTATATGAAGATAGCTGCTATTGTTGTGATCAGATGCCTAGGATTCTTAAGAACAAAAATACTAATATGTTGATGCAATCATTCATTTGCATTTATTTATTTAATATTTTGGAATGTTTTCTTCTAGGGTTCTTGGTGGACTTCCTATACATTTAAGTGGGTAGAGGAGTTAGAAGATGACGAAATTATTCATGAGCAGGTTTGATAGTGGAGAATGGAGATTATGGAATTGTGCTTATCGTGTTCTCATTCAAGTTTATGCTTCCGACACAGACCTATTGTAGGGTTTTTGTATCTCGAGGGTTGATGGCTCAAATCCCAAGTGAGCATGTGGGTCCTTACACTTGCTAATGGCTCAAATCCTATGTGATTCTGTGGGTTATTGGCCCACGTTCATGGTTTTTCTTGTGTTTTTAATCACATAAATTAATTTTTTTCTTTTTTTTCTAATATGTTGGAAAAAATAATTCCAATCACTTGTTGGGTGTCATAAAAGTGAATCCAAATGTCATAGTCAGTTTCAGTTTAGATGAGAGTTTCACTCTAGTCATTAATTATTATTGTCCCCTATATAATCTTATTTAACAAATAATGTGACTAGTCCATTTTTTATACTATATCTTTGTTGCAAAACTATTGCAGGAGACTGTAATGATTTTAGACTGGTTAATGGTTTTGGAACTATAACAACATATCTACTAGGGAAATATGGAAAATTAGGATGTAAACGAATGTAAATTTTTACGACATGGATTGAAAATTCTGTAAGGAAGGTATGGTATACCTGGAAAGTTTTACTCAAGCGAGTTTTGTAAGGATTATAAAAAATGAATTGAAACTGGAACATTATATATATCAGTGTTTTTCTTCTTGAAAAAACTAATGTTTAATGGAGGATTTCAATGACAAGATTTCAGAGGATTTCGGACCCGGAAATTCGCAGAAATTCGCAGAAGAAGCCATAATGAGGACAAATCCGGGAGATCCCTAAAGACATCGTGGAATACGCAGACCAAATTCCTTACGAACAAAAAAAATTAAATTAAATTCAAACCAAAAAAATCAACAAAACAAAATTACAAAAAAAAAGATCAACTGTAACTGCAAATCAACAAAAATCACCTTGTCGTCGTAGCGCAACTGCAAGTAAACAAAAATCACCTCGTCTTCACGGTGTAGCTACAAATAAAAAAAATCACCCCGTCACAGACTGCAATAGAGAAACAACAACACCTAGACAGGCAGACGCGTGAGACAGATGTGAATAAGAAACCTATAAAATTTTGCGGGCAGATATATTTATAAAATACAAGTTTGACCAAACTTTTGTTGTCAGTTTTCCCATCGCCGGCCAAAACTCTGTTTTCCCATGCCTTCAGTATGTCATCAATGTAAGTGGCAGAATGATTTTGTCTGAACTAATTTCCAAAGTTTGGCCAAACTCTCGAATAGTTCGGCCTAGCTTTTATAAAATTTCGGCTGAACTCTCGAATAGTTCGGCCGAACTTTTATAAAATTTTGGCCGAATTATTGAGAAAAAAAAATTCTACCCCCGATTCTCACAAAATTGTAACCCAACTTCGTGGGTTTACCCTTGGCCAAATCCCTTTATTTAGAAATAATAAATAAATAAATTATTTATTTATTATTTTAAGAATATGGTTAAATAATAATTAAATAGATAATGATTTATTCAATTATTTGTAAATAATTTGGTCAAATTTAACAAGGAATATTATTAAATAATGTTTTAAATAATTATTTCTGGAAAATAATAAGATAAATAATGATTTATCTAATTAATTTTCCCCTTTTAGGTTAAATATGACCAGGAATATTAATTAAATAGTGATTTAATTAATTATCCCTTGAGGAAATCAAACAAGTAAGGTTTATTCAATTATTCCTCATGGGGTTTCATGTTCAGACTAGAAATAACTTAATAAACTATGGGTTATTAAATTATTTTTCATAGTGAAAGCAATTTTACTATGGTTAAATTGGTCTTACATGGTGTACTTTGGTCCATCTAATAGTAGCAGGTTAGATGACCAAAAATTGGTGTAACACATTGTAATGTCGCCATTGTCATAACATTATCACTCAATTCTTCTTATCATAACATTGTCATGACTAGTTCCACGATGGGTGCCAGGCTATGTAATGGAGCTTTCCAAGATGACATATGCTCAATCTCGCTTTAAACATCAATTTCTCATTCAATTGCTCGTTTTCTTTTGCATCTTCTCATTTTGTGTGGAGGCAACATCTCTTCTTTGGTTATTATTCATGTGAATCCTCCTACTTGGAGGCACCATGTTCACTACTTTTGATGTTTTTTTAATGTTTTTTTTTTTTTAATATTCATATTACTCTCAGTTCTGACTTGCAACTTTTTCTTAGGTCCAATTTACAACTTCTCTGGAGGCACCATGATCTCTCTCTCATTTTTTTTCTTACTTTGCTTGTTGGGAATAACATGTAGTTGGCATTTAATGAAAATTATTATTGAGAATTGTAATATTTGTAAATTTCAATGGGTTTTTCTTATAATTGTTTCATATACATCGTAGATAGTATAGTGTATATGACATTCATAGTAAACCAAAAGGAAATGTCATAAGAAAGTGCTTGGAGCTTCATTCAATAGTGATTCCAATTTCTATAGTCATCTCTGTAGCATTTTTTGTAGAATATAAAGTTTTGAGCTTTGAAATTTTTGTTATTATTACTTATTTTATGAAAATAATCTTTACATCTTTGTTTCCATCTTTCTTGTTCATTTTTTCTAGTTGTTATCTCTTATGCAATTTTTAGAGGAAAACAGGCTGTTAGGCTAGAAGAATAAATAGCACAACATGGTGTTGTTGTCTTTGGTTGACCATGTGATTGATGTCTCATTTTCTCTGTATTATTTGTTTATTTTATCTCTATATGCATTAGTCCAACTATGATTTTTTGACAACGAGAGCCCATAAATAGAAAGCTCCCATCATAGCAAGGATTTATTTTGAGAAATTTCAAATATAAATGATTTGATTGATTGGATTCAAAATAAATTATATCCTAAGAGTAAATAGGACTAATGTGATATAGAATATCATGAATAGTGATAGTCAACATATCACATTATGCTCTTACACCTTCCAAGGTAATTGTCTCAAATGTTGCCTCACTTCCTAACCGTGAACATCTTCTCCACTAGTAAAACCATTGTCCATTTTTGAAGTTGTTGCATGTGTTGGAAAGAATCAATGTGAAGCTTAACAAGGCATGAATCATAGTTATCATGGCCCATCTGAAAATTGAAGACAAATATAGTATTCCTTGATCTAAGGGAATTTTCAAGGCCTAAGCATCAAAATCAGAACTCTTAGGAGCTTTTCCATCAACAATGGGAACTTGTGATTACTCTATAGGGAATCCTTCAAGTCCAAGCCTTTGAGCACCTCCAAATAATTATGAACTACTTTTGAGTTCATTTCTTCCCAAGAATCATATATTTGGCCATCATTAGCCCCATGAATGATCATTATAGCACCTCCATAGTATTAAACTTGCCCAAAAATATTTTCTTTAAGTCGAGACTCCATCACATCATGTTTACAAATCATGACATTATCATACTCTCCCTAGATATCAATATTAGGTGCACATGCACAAGAGAAATGAGAAATGCTTTCTAGCATCACATAGACATTCAAATTGTGGCAATAAAACACAATAATTCATGAAAATTTGGACATAATTCGACCATGTTTTACGTGTTATTAATTTTAAAGATAACAAATTTTAAACACACTAAATAAATCGCTTTCCTTATTAAGAGATAAAGCATTAAGAGTTTGAATCATCTTGAGGCCATCCCAAAACCAAGCCAACCACCAAACAATCCAGAAAAATACTTCCCAAGACCAAGCTAGCTACTAAACAAGCAAGATAAATACTTCCCAAGACCAAGTCAGCCACCAAACAATCATCCTTGAACAAAAACAAGATCTCCAACAGTTCAACAAGGTTGAAATTACCAAGAATGTAACCTATCTAAATTTCGGATTCATCAATCAAGTAAGCAACTTCGGCTTCCAAAAACTAGAACCTATAGTAACCCAAGAATCACATAAACTCGCATGAGTGGGCCAATAATAGCAGGAGATCATACTTTTTTCTTTTGATGAGATTCTTATTTTCTTTGCTAAGGTGGTTTCTTTCCTTCTAGCCTCCTTACACTACTTTTTTATCACAGATCAAATGTCAACATGTGTGTCACTAGAGGATATCGAAGTCCTCTTATTTATAGTCTTCGCAAGGGCTAGAGTGGGCCTATCTAGGCTGAATTTATCATGGATGGATGACTTGGTCATGGTGTATTTCTATTCTTTTCTAAACATAAAAACAATATTTTATTTCTTGATAAAATAGCCTAAACGGATCTATTACATCATGACATAAACTTTGACGCAAGACAAAAACCCTAGAGAACTCAATGGGTGCTTAAACCTAGGAACCAAAACTTTGAGCATGAAACCCATGCTTTAATAAATAATTTTTTTTACAAAAATTTTCTTTTGATAATTACATAAGAGATACATCATGTCATGAGCCAAATACAATTATCAAGATCAATACTAGTTACAACTTTCAATAGGAACTTCACATGTTACAAACCTTCAATGTCTTCTAAGGCAAATTACTCCTCAAATAAACATGTCTCTCCTTATTTTGTACTTCACATTTCTTCTAATCCACAAACTTGATTTAAAATTAAGTGCATGTGTGATGTCTCTCAAAGTAGGTTGAATGTGTACTTTATACAACCTTCCAAGGGCTCTTTAAGCCCAATGTGAGGTCAACTTCACCTAGTTAGGTGAGTTCTTCTTGAGAGCACTATAAACATTTTTCCAAAATACAAAATAATTTTATTTATTTGATACAAGTGCCCAAATGGGTATTTACATAATAAAAATTACCTTTTGAATCAAGACAATTCTATAGGCATGCAATAGATGTTTGACATATTGACCAAAGACTCAAGCATGAAACTCATGGTTTATAAAATTTTATTTTTACAATTTTCTTTCTTCTTTTGATAAATATATAATAAATACATCATGACATGAGACAAATTAAAATAATGAAGATTGAAACTAGTTATATTTCCCAAAAAACAGGTGCATGTTCATTCAACTAATTCATAGGAGAAACATCAATTATTATAATTATAAATCTTCTAGGTTTTATTTTTGACCGTTTTTAATTTTTTAAATGTTGGTAGTTATATTTTTTGGATTATTTTATATTTTTTCTTATTTTTTACCGTTTTTTAACTTGTAGGGTTTTAACCATTGCTTCTCTCTTCAGGTTATAAATTTGTATGTCAAATCAACCAGTCCTCATTATCCTGATGATGAACTACAGTTGGCAGTTCGAAACGCATCTTTTTTTTTAGGTTCTAAAATTTCGTATGTGATTTCGCGGAAGATTTATAATTATAATGTTATGGATCACATAAGCTTGCACTCTAAACATCAATTATGTTTCCATTTTGATTTTCTCACTCAATTTAGGAAAAATTTTCATTTGATACACGATGACAGAAAGAGAAATATGGTTCATGATATATGTTGCATTATTATATTTTCAAGTCCTCCAAGTTTAGTGAAACAAGAACTCCAAGGGCATCGAAACAATATCTCTTCAATATGATGGTTCATCTAGCCTTTGTGCTCACTAAGGCAACCTACAACACCTCCTGTAAATTTAGACCTGAGGAAACCATAGAAATCCTAGGGTATTCGCACGTGTGAACATTAGAAGACAAATTAAAAAGTTTTGAAACCTTAATGTGTCTCTTAATAGGTTGAAGATACATCTTTATATGGTCTTTCCAAGAGGATCCATTAGCCCTCTCTAGGCCAAATTTTCGTTGGCTAGCCGACTTGGTGTTGGGAACCTTCTAGAAATTTATAATTTCAAAATAATTCTCTTCATTAATATAAATTCCCAAAAGGATATTTTAAAATACAACAAGGACTATTGACTCATGACGAACCCTAGGAGCAGTCAATGGATGCTTGACCTAATGACAAAGTGACTTGAGCATGAAACCCATGATTTAAAAAAATCATTTTATTTCTTACTTTGATAGATACATAATAATTACATCATGACATGATTCAAATGAAAATTATCAAGACCAAAACTAGTTACATTCTTCAACATATCAAAGTATCTAGGTAACTTTTTGTAATGGAAAATTAAATGCTATTCGAATATGTTGAGATCTCAAGTTATCGAGTGAGTTCATTGGTTAGAAAAATGAATAGGTTCTCAAGTTCTAGAGTTTTTAAATATTACTTGAATATTTTAAACACATAAATTCCTTGTAACTCACTTGTATTATTATAATGTTCACTTGTACTATTATAATGTTCTTGTGGTTTCATCAAGTTGTTTCTCAACATCCCTTATGACACTCACTAATATTTTCTCTCATTTGATGGAATCTTATAGGACGTTCAACCAAACATGTATTTTTCGGATCTATATTTTTCGAGTGATGGAAGTTCGGATAGGATAGAAGAAATTGACCAAACATTTTCTACGTCGCCCAACATGAAAAGATCAACTAGATGTGAAAATAGTAGAAGGAAATTCCATAGACGCATGGAAATTTTTCTCACTAAATGGAGGTAATGTTCTTATGATAATGAGAGCATATATGAAATCGAGGTTCCCTTGAGGTACAAACATATAGTGAAACAATGGGTACCCAAGGATGTTCCTAAAATAAACATTGATTTTTTCTATCAATGAAAGGATATACTGCACTGACCCATCATCATTACATGGTTTGGGGCTATTTTCCATGGATAGCATAAAGGTATGTTACATAGGATTAACTTAATTGATGGAGTATGTCAGACCCTGTTACAACTACAATGATTGGGTACGACTAGTCCAATATACCAAAAGTATGTGAAGATATGGAGTGGTCACATACAACTAAAATACAATGATGAAAATAAAGGCACAATTATGTATATTGATGGAAGGCCAAAAGCAGCAGAGTTGTAAATAATACATGGCCCATCACCACAAATAAGCAACCCAATTGCATATTTGAGGGATGTGAAGGAAATTGTGTATTCATATGTGTCATTAAATTAATAGCTGCAGGGGAAGAGTTTATCATTGATTACAATTTGAATATAATAAATACAAATATTTCTATTATGGGGGCGGAATTTATTCAATTTTACCTAACTTGTAAGAAATTTCTATTGTATGTTATGATTGTTATTTACTACAATTTATTGTTATACATCTTGTAAGTTGAGGAAACATTTTAATACTTCATGGTTAAAGTATTGTGTCAGGTTGATCAAGGTCAAAGGGCACCAACCTTACAACAGGTAAATGTAGTTGTATGCAAAATAATATAACCATGATCTATATATAAAAGTAGCATTTTATCCAGTATAGAGTAAGTCAAATTCATATTTTTAGGCATCATGTAACTAAATGTAAGCTTCACTACGCATATGACCAATTTGAGCAAATTCATTCCTTTATCCTTTTCAAAGTATTGTTTCTATACAATATGGAATATATATTGATCATGTCATAATTCCTCTTGAAAGAGACTTCCAAGATGATGAAGTTTTTATAAATTTAGAACCTTTTATATTGGCCATGATATAACGTGAAGTTTCTATATAAAGTTAGACATATGCTAGTAGTGGTTTTCTTATTAATATAATGATGATTAATTATGGATGAAATTCAAATTACACTTATTTGAAAAAAAAGGTGATAAGGGGAAGGCACCAACCTTAGATCAATCCACATATGCTCGTGAGGAAGATGTTATTGATGAAGCAATTTTTATGTCTGTTGATCCAATACAAACAATAAAGAAGCTTAAAATCAAAGAAAACAAGAATCTTAATTCTATAATTCTTATTAAGCCTCAGACAAATGAGATAAAAGGTGAAATCAGAACCTTGGTGCAATAATTTCATCGACATGGGGTGAGAAACTCATTTAATTATCCCATTTATTTGTTTATTATTTAGTTATCTCATCCTTTATAAAAAAAAAACTTTATTTTACAGGTTTTTTTGGTAGAGTATGATGCCTATGCTATGACTATGGGGGTCGGTATTGGTAGCAGCGCCGATGCTCCACCTATGATTGATTAACCAGTCATTGATACCCGTACACCCACTCAACCACCCACAACATGATATGCACCCCCAAAACAATGTACATTAGGATCTACACATGATGTTGTGGATGTAGAGCATGATCTAATTTCACAATTTGAAGTGATATTTCCCATATATTCCCTTGTTACTATCACATGATTACTACCAATCATTCTTTTGGTATATGATGACAATTCTCCATGAAAATAGAGAAACTTGAATGTATTTAAGAAATGATTTAAATATTAAGTACAACCTAAATGAAATTAATGTATAGTTTGTGATTATTTTAAACTAATAATAATATTGGTTTGTAGGAAATGATGTATTTTATAGGAATTTGTATGACATAACCTTGGAAATATTTGTGTCGACCATTCGCACAAACTAGAAATCCAAAATTTCCAAGTTAAAATATGAACTTATTAACAGGATGGTTCGCCTGTTCGGTGAGGGTACCTTCAACAAATCTGGAGTTACCTCAAAGGAAGAGTTACATTTAAAATATTTTTGGGACCAATATAGGTCTCAATTGGAAAGGCATAGGTTCATGAGCACCCTCCATTGATTCTAGAGATGTAGTGGAGAGAACTCATGCAGATTCACAAGGGAAGGCACTTTGAAAAGCAGGGAAGACTCCACCAGGACTAGGAAGGTATGACGAACTTTTAATAATGTAATTATGATGCTTTATCATCATTGCGACATCTAATTAAGTTTTTTATTGTTTTAAATATAGGCTCCAAGATACTTCCAAAGCCACAATGAATAGAATAGCCAAAAATTGGCAGCATCATCTTGGCTTGGGTGCTTACTCAAAACTAGCTGCAAAAATTATAAGTATATAAAAAATAATTTTCATCCAAATTATAAATTGTTAACAATTTTAATTTAATATCACATAAGAAGAAAATTTCAGGTTCTAATGCAAAATTGTAGGGGTCACAATTCAAAGAGTCTCTGACAGAGGAAGACTTAAAGCTTTCTTTCAAGTATGACTATCAATTTGTGGTTGAACAAATGACAAGCTTGGCGTCTTCACAGTCTTCCACCACCCAACCTAACACTCGAGAAAATAAAAACAATGAATAGCATTTATAAATCATTACTTGTAAAATCTATTGGTTATTATTTTTGGCCATAAAGTAATGGGTTTGATTGTAAAAATTAGGCAAGAAATGTAGATACAACCCATGAGCCTACTAGTGGTCGAGTGCATGATCTTAATACTGATTTTCAGCTCAGTAATGGAGGTATTGCATGTGTTATAAAAAAATGGTAGTATTAATTATAATATTTTGTGTTTCTACACCAGAGCATGTACAGGATGTGTCCATAGAAGAGGAGGAACATATGGCCACATTTGAAAGTATTACGCTTCCCTCCACTACCGAAGCAGGTAAATAACACTCTATTACTATTTTTATTAATAAAATATTTGTAATATTAATAACTATAAATATTAATTTAACATTTATTTCTAATTGCAGTTGATGATTGGCCCCACTTGCAACAACATAGTCGTAGGACTAGGTCAACGGCAAGACATATTACACTAGAGATCACAACAACGGAAGGGGGGCAAGATCAATACATCCTTCCTAACTACTTACTAAAAAAAAGAATGAAACTTGATAAAAATGGTTGCACTTGTTTATTTAGAGCCCATTTTTTTAAGTACCATGTTTTTTACTGAGAGGTTGAATGCCTCATGGCATGTGCACATGTAAATTTAAAGTGTCTTAATAAAAATTTGTGACTTTTCCATTGCAAAAAATTAGAAGTATTTTGCTTCATATTATGTAAACATATTTTTTGTGATAAAATTTATTGATGTAAAATATTTTGTGGATGTATGAATGAATGATGACACCCTTAAAGGCATCATATATTTGAGAGGTTTCTTCATCCAAATCTATTTTTAGGTCATGATTAAATTATAATGCAGGAAATTTTTTATAGAGGCTCAACCCAGAAACCCATGTAAACTGAATAAGGGGAAAAAACTAGAAGACACATTCTAATATTTTGTCTCATATAAATTTTTTGTATTTTAAACATCTTGGTATACAAGTCATTTTGAAATATGTACAACCCTTATGACTACTAGGAAAACCAAGGAATATTTCCATAAGCTTTAGAATTAGAACTACGATGCATTGATCTTGTCTCTAACATACCAACATTTGTTAAATTAACCACCCATTTTAGTCTTGGGAATGAGATACTTATAAACATTTGCCTAGTGAAGGATTTGAGTAATTCCAAATCTGAGTTTGTGGACTAATGGATTATTATAGTGCAATATACATGAAGTTTAGGATATTCCATCCACAATATTGTGTTACAATACTTCTAACGTTCTTGTTAATAAAAGATTTGATCCCTTCCTTTCCTTTAATAATACCTTTCTTCTCTTCTCCCTCAACTATTACCTTAGTTGTGATGCCTCAATCAACCTTCCAAACGAATAGTTAAGGGTTTAATCCTATAAGTTTCATTGATTAATTTTTTCATCTTGATGTTCCTTTTTCAATTACATATGGTTTCATCTCATGTGATAATTAACTCAACTATCCATCTGAAAATATGATGGTCAACGAAAGGCAAGATTTTTATTGAAATATACCATTGAATCAGGTAATACTACTAACTAGGCCTCCTAATATACAACTAATCCAAGTCAATTCAATTAAAAAAAAATTATAGCACATTTTCCAATCACCTCATAATGGTTCTCAGGAAAATGATGCCCAATCCAATTGAGCTAACTCATTAAATTGGAATTTTTTTTTTATCTAAAATGTTTCATCAAATTCAAATCTTTGAATGTTTATAGTTGAGGATGGTGGAATAAAATTAAAAATCACACTTATTTAATAAATAGGGTGATAAGGGGGAGGCACCATCCTCAAAATAGCCCATAGATGTTGTTGAGAAAGTGCTTAATGATCGTGATTTGTTTGATGATGATGATTTGTACATGTCTCTTGACCCAATCGTATCATTCAATAATATTGTGGTTAGAACAAATGAAGAAATTTCTTGTTTTATTCGCATTAGAAATAAAAGTCATGATATTAAAGATAGGATCAACATTTTCAACCAACATCTTTAGATATATCAAGTAATAACCATATTTTAAAGTGATTTTTTTATGTCATAAGTTCAATTATGAATGTTTTCTTTTTAAATTTTACATTGTTTAATCGAAAAACCATTTTCTTTCTTATATAGGATTTTTTGGTATATATCACACCACAACATATAGGGACCACAGGGCATCTAGAAGAAGAGCACAAGGAAGTCATTCCAATAGTGTCAAATAGTGCATGAGGTAAAGGAAACTCTAATGTTATTTTTATTAATGAATAATAACAAAAATTACTAATTTAAAATTTATTTCTTGTTACAGTTGATGGTCCACCCCTCTTGTGGTAGCCTCGAAAATCTCATCGTTACATGACCAGACCATCAAAAATAATAAAAATAAATGATTTTACTAGTTATATCATTAAAAACATCATGTACCATATTATGAAAACATATTAATTAAGATAAAAAAATGTAGATGAAGTATTTTGTGTCTATGATTAATGAATGAATTAACGATGTTATATGTTAATGAATAATCGTTATATGTCTCTTTACGTGCTCATAATTTCGATTCCTTGATGCACAGGTGTAGAGAATGGTTTTTGGAATTATTTCAACAAGATTTAGGCTCGGACTAAGGTCATCAATACCATTGATATTTGGATCACATTTATGCACGTGTATCCTCTTTCAATAGTGCTTTTGAATCCATTTGAAAAGGTGGAAATGGAAAACCTTTTAGGGCTCCCAAAATAGACTCATGCACATGCATTTCAACTTGAGACTATTATCACTTAAAACTTTTCCATAATAAAGGCTTGATAGACAAATTTTGAAGACTTCAGATCTTGTAAAATTACCTCATACATTCGCTTACTTTGTCAAGATGATTGGCATTTCTTGATCTCATCAAGTAGCCTTTCAGTTCATCAAAATAAAATTCCTTAAGATCTATCTCTTCTTGAGTTAGTATGAGGTTATGTCACAGAGAAGAGGGCTAGTAGAATGATCCCAAGACTTCGCTTTCTTGTTTGATAGGTTCAATCCAGGGAGAGAAGGTCTTCTAGCTATTCGGTCATCAAGAAAAGTGCTAATAACCCTCCAAAACCCCTTGCTCATTTTTGTGTATACTATCGACCTTATCCCTGCAATTAGGGCTAGTATTTATGCCCATATTTTTGTTCTTATTTCCTTCACAAATTTAGACTAAGGAATTCGCTCTTCTTGAGATGATATGGTGTCAAGTTGGTCTTCTTTTCTACCCTCACTTCAAAACCTAGCTTTGCTACCATGTTGAGAAATCTAGGGAAGAGAGATATTTTAAATATTAAATTGATTTCTCTTTAATCTTTGACACTTTCTTGAGATTTAGATCATTCCATGCCTTTGGTTGTAGATAATAATAAAAAACTAGTAGTGTGTCGACTAGTGCACGAGGTAAAGAAAACTCTAATGTTATTTTTATTAATGAATAATAACAAAAAATATCAATTTAACATTTATTTCTTGTTACAGTTGATGATCCACCCCTCTCGTGGTAGCCTCAACAATTTCATGAGTACACGACCATGCCATCAAAAATAAAGAAAAATAAAAATAAATGAGTGTACTAGTTATATCATTAGAAACATCACATACCATATTATGAAAAAATATTATTGATGATTAATTTTTTTGAGATGAAGTATTTTGTGTCTATGATTAATGAATGAATGTTATATGTTAATGAGTAATTGATATATGTCTCTTTATGTACATGGCATTTTTTCATATTATCTAAACATGTTTTTTATGATAAAATTTATTGAGATGGAATATTTTGTGGATTTACGAATGAATGAATATTTGCTATTTGTTTTTTTATGTATCTTAATGTGTTTCTTTCAACTATTTCCTATATAGTATATAGATTGGGTATTGGGAAATTGAGAGTGATGTGGGGGGGAAGGGCCATGAGAGCTTCCACCTTCACATGGTTGACCATATTCAGTAGAGAATAAATTAGTATTTGGATAATCTTTGATCAAAACACCCTCAATCCAACAGAGCAACAAAAACGTCAATTTTGACTTAGTTATTTCTTCGATGAGTGGAGCGAGGTTAGCGACAATATTAAACAACTCCAACGATTTTTTCTCAAAACCAAGATGATCTCATTCTGGTATTCATGCATGCCACTCCTTTTAATTATTATTTATTCATGAAATTAAATTTCATATTTGGTCAAATTTAATCTAAGTTTGCCTCATTGGTCTCATGAATATGTGTAGGACAACTAGTATCAATTCGAATGTTGAAGTGGAACAACTATATGAAGCAAATAGATCAAAATGATAAGGGTTTATTCAAGACAACAAAATTTGTTTGATATTTTTGTTGTATGTCTTGGTAGAGCGGGAGTTACATAAAGGTTTATAATAAATATCATTTTTTCCATGAAAAATAATCATGTATTATTTGTCTTTCTTTGACCATTGTGTTTGTGTTTTAGTGAACGACCATAAAATATCATTTTTCATGTAAGGTGGTAGGAGAAACTCTTACTCTATCAATTGGTCATAAGGCACGGGTATGATTTTTAAATTATTTTATTAATTATTTATCGCATCTAACTTCTCCTCCTTCCTTTGTTTTGTAGGTACTTTCATTCGCATATCTAGATTTGAAATATTAACTATAGGGTTGGAGTCTTATATGAAGAAAAAAAAACTCATTGAATTATTGCTAAGATTTAACCCACCAGGAGCTTGGCTACTGGGTGCGTGATTTAGTTTTTTGTTGAATTTGATTTTAAGAACATTTTTATTTGTACATTGAAAATATTCCAAGACCATGGATGTTGAGAAAAACTAGTGAAAAAAAATTAGGGTTTCTTTTATAATGTTATTTCTTGTTATATTAAAAATTATTGTGATATAATGTTAGTTCATCATCATCATTATTATTTTGTGTTCATCATCAATACAGTTCCTAATTAAGATCACAATGCAAAAAAGAACACCAGAAACAGGATCTAGGCCAGGGAAAAACCCCTCCACACGGGAAAAACCAAAAAATTCTCTTCTTATAGAAATTCAAGGAATACTTCCAAAACCTTTGATCAATCCTAACTCACCAAATGATACATAAGCCACTGAAACAATAATGCTTCTCTCTATAACTCAGTTTGTTTCTCTTATGTGGCTCGAAATCTAAACAGAGATAGCTTTCTTCCCATGTGTGCAAGATTTCCAAACAAAGAATTTATGCACAAGCCAAATAAATACACCTTCTTGATTTCCTTGCTATCCTTCTCCTCTTTCTCGCTTTGAATTTTCCTCATAATTCTTGAAGATAGTGAATTACTTATGTGACTCAAATGAGGTCAAATACCTCTCCTTTATATAGTCTTTTGGTGGGGCTCAAGTGCCTCTTGTGGGGCCGAATTGATGGGTTGGACAACCACACTCAGGGAAAACATATTTCCCTTAAGAACACTAAGTTATGTGGGATCAACAAAGAACTATAATAAATCCAACAATAGGATATGTTTTAGTAGATGGTTTTTCTCACTTACTGTACTTTTCATCCTTTGACAAGGGAGCTTAGTTTTGAATTACTCAACCTCCTTCTAGAGATAACTAACATAGTGACTCAAACTTCACTATGTTTTAATAGAATTTCAATAGTATTTCTATATAATGATATTTTCCCATCCCAAAAAAATCCCATGGAGGTCTCATTTATATGTATAATATATAAGTCTAGCAATCTAATCCGGGCCTCACAAAAAAAATATATTTTCTAATTTCCTAAAATTAGTAATTATTAATCACCTATGTGGCATCCTTTCATTTTTTTCAATGTAATTTTTTTAAAAAGTATTACTCAAGATCCATATGTGTCAACTTTTGGATATTTCCAAATAGATATTCTTCCTAATTACCAAATTAAATAATAATATATTAATTTTCACTCCAGAAGTAGGTAATTTTTAACTGAATTAATATCAACAAGTCCACATGCATTTGTACTAGTTTAATTACAATTTGGAAGGATTAGTGTTCAGGAGTAAGGATTACACACCACCAATGCATGTCCTATATCATAACTATGAAATAAGGACTCCATCCCCTTACTCTTGCTATTCCCAAGGTGGGGGTATTCAACTCACATATTTTACAATGTGTGACTCCTTGCATTTTTCAATACATCCTAATTATGTTCCACACCCATATATTGTCAAGATATCAAGGCTTTTCCCTATGTCTTTCACATCCATGCACCCACACATATCAAATAGATACAGGCATAATATATCATCTTTACACTTCAATTTCTTCAGATCACAAATTATGCTTCATGGATATTGTGATCATACTCCCACCTTGGAGTTCTCCCAAACAATTCTAATCACATTATTGGTTCTTGTATTGTAAATATTACCATATTTGAATAGTAACACTATTATGTATAAATTCATGTACCTCATCAACATGCCATCAAATAAGACTATGGCTATTTAATCATGATTCCACACTATGTATTTAGGCTTCCACAATATTCACCTTTATGAAATTGGCTCCACCAAGGAGTTTTATAGGTCTCCTCAACTTGCCATAGCTCACACTTGCTTAACATAATTAGTAATTACTTCTCACCATGTGATTAAAATGACACCATATAAGTATCCAAGTCATAAATTTTTAGTTCATAAAGTAAAAAATATTTCCATTATCACTACATTGAATTACTTAGCTCAATAAGTAGGAATACAAAATATATCTCATTAACAAATAACATTCATTTCCATACGTGTAGATAAAAAATTAATACGATGACCATATAACTTATAAAACAATATTATTTTTACCTCCTAATCCCATAAAAAAAATACGTAAACATGAAGAGGCATTATATATACAATCCAAATTTATGATACATCCAATGACAATATCAACTCCATGTGTCTATGTTGTGTGTGTTGTGGTATATGTGCATAATAGAAAGCCCTTAGTTATTTAATGAGATAAGGTAGACAAAGAGTGGGTTAAAAAATATTTATGTAGTGATTCCTTTCTCCTTGGCTTGTATACCTAATTGAAACATGAACTCAAATGAAAAAGAAACTCAATGGGAGGGGGGGGAGAAAATAAGTTATTTATTTACTAATGGAAATATAAGAGAATAAAAATATATTACTCAAGGGGAGTATTAGCAAAGTGGTGGTCTCTAATATCTATCTATGGGAGAGTGTTTTTCTTCCTCCAATGGGTTCTCTTTGATTTTATAGCAATCCAACAACATCTCCCATTCAAAAAGAAAACTTTAGGGGAAATTTGGGCATCATGAGACTAGGGTAACTCAAATATGGTAAATGGTGTTAAAATTCTTAGTGGTATTTTGACAAATTTATTCTTCAACAATTCACCATATTGAAAAAAATTGTATCCCACATGTATCATGGTATTTCCTTTCCTTTAACTCTCTAATATACAATAGAGGTGAAGGAGATTCTATCATGTGTGTAACAGTGAAATATAATGAGATCTAATACTTATGTGGAGGTATAACATTTTATGGTTTTGATTTTACCTAGAGATAAAGAAGCTACTTTTGTGGATGTTTCCCTACTATGGGGTTTTACCACATGTATTTCACATAGGATATTAGGCCATGTATATCTATTATATGTTTATGCATATTTATAAAATCTAACATGGTATCAAAGAAAATTATTGAGTTATGGCTTCTTGAATAAGTTTTTTATTGAACTTTTTGCATCATACTTTAGTAGATATATGTTTTTTGGCTTCCCCCCTCTTATAGATTTGAATTTAAATATAAACAACCACATAAGTTCTCATTAAATTTGAGCATATGTTTTTCTTTTAGGGCATTTTTTCACAATTCTAACTTTATTGTTGGCCCTAAAATAGGTAAATCAAACATGATAAACTATTCACTCAAGAGTGAAAAGAAATGGATGCCAACTCCATTTCCTAGTTGATATTGGGCCCCATAAAAGTACACGTACCACATTTGGTCATTAATCTCCTTTTCATTGAGCCAAGGTGCTAAGGAATGAGAATGGATTGCATAGTTCCCTATCTTATCATCTACAACACATAAAAATTATTTTTGGGATCATTGTGGTCTTTGACATGGTACTTTCTAAGTGTTCCCTGTGAAATGTGACAAATGTCACCTCATAAGAGGCGACTATGAGAAAAGACAAATCCATTTGCAAGTTTCTGCCTAGATCATGAGAAAACTTCCTAGACAACAACATTCCCTAGAAATATTACACATCAATAACCACAATATCCATTAAAAGTGCAATATCCAAATCAACCACTAAATGCACTTACAAATTCTTCATCACACCAAAAACCTTCACATCTCTAGCATCTGTAGCTCACACATTTATACAAGGTCTAGTGGTTTTTAATCCATAATTGTTGCATGACACAAAGAGGCATAACGTTGTTAGAAGCCCCAATATCTAACATCAAATTGTGTAAATTCAAATTATTAGCACCCAAAGAAATGAAAAATAATTCGTACTTACCATTTGAACCTCCTTTATATATTGTTTGCAATACTATTTGTTGATCTTGGGAAGGATAATCTTTATTAAATCCCATAACCTTCTTTTCCTTCTTCCTAAGTGATGAAACTCCATTAATTCTTGTAAAGAGATAGTTATATTTGATTTAGTTAAGTACATATCAAAATCAATGTTAATTTTTAACCTTCTTCAGTTGATATCTTAGAAGTAAAACCTCCATCTTGGACCCTTGTTTATGGACCTTTCTCTTAAGAATATTCTTAGGTTAGATTTTCTCTTGAGATTCTTGATGTTGAATTTGTGGTTTCCGTTTTCTTTGACAAGTTATCCATTTTTTATCTCTAATTATCTTCCTCATTTCTTCTTAATAAAGTCTAGGGGCTAAGACTCGCTCAATAGCTATTTTGTCAATCATTTGATCATTGGAAAACATATAGTAATCGTTGACCATGTTTAGGATTTATTCCACATAGTTGTTGAGGTCAGTTACTCCATCCCTATTAATTTCACTTGTTAATTCAGTTATATCTTTGGAATATAAGCAAGTGTCTTGGAAGTGTGGTAGATTTCAAGGTTGACACCAAGGGATATCCTCCTAATCCACCCTATTTTTTCAACCAAGACGATTTGGGAGTCTTTGAATTTGTTTCATGTCTTGAATTATCCCAATTGGAATTTCCCCTATGTTTAAACCTACTTTCCTCTCTAGTAGTAGTATCTTATTTTGCATGGCCCAGTTTTGTTGTTGGAGTACTTCATTATATTTTGAAAAAAATTCTCCCATTCCCTTCATTCCATTGGCCAAGTACTACAATTTTCCTATGGATGATTTTGTAGTATTTACTGTATTCTTTTCCGTTTTTAATTTAGATGGAGAGGCTCTAGAAGCATTAAAGGTTTTATTTAGAGGAAATTACTTTTTCTTCAATTTTGGCTACATATTCCTTTTCTAACTCTAAAATACTAGGGTACTTATCTCTTAGTAAGAAACCAAACTTTCATTCAAAGGAATTGGTATAATGTAATAAGATGACCGCATGGTTTCGTTTTAAGTTATGAGGAAAAACCCTTATCAACTTATGAAACTCTTCATAGAAATCCTTAACTATATCACTATTCTTCTTCATCTCATGAAATTGTGTGAACATTAATCTCGCATATTTCCTAAGAGACCACCCTTTTGTAAAATCATTATGAAAAGCATTCCGATATTTTTTGACATAGTCTAGTAAGCCATTAAAATATTTTTTAGCATTTTCTTCTAGAGACAATGCAAATAATTTCATGAATGCATCTTCATCTTCATTAGGAATCCCATGCCTACAAATAGGCTAATAAAAATTAGTCATGTGTTGATTGAAATTTCATTGTTACTTGAGAATTTATGCAGCCATTTTTCACATTTGTCAAGCATGGAATTATGGAACCCATTTATCCCAATCATATTGAGTGATTTGTAGACATTTCTAACCCAATATTTATCATTGTACATGATGGTTGTTCTTGTTTGAGTTACAAAAGGGATTAGATCTAGAGTAATGGAACTATATTAGACTTGAGAAACCTTTTCCCCTCTCTTTAAATGTTAGGTCCGTATATTACTAGTATAGTCCCTTATTGTTGTTAGTGTAACCCCCTTATTATTATTGTTGTACCCCTGTAACCCCAATTTTTTTATTATTGTGCCCTTACATTATTATTATTAGGGAAGCTAGGATTATATTGTGACCCCATGGACTCCTATATATAGAAGGAGGTCTTGTCATTTGTATCATCAAATAATTGTTCATTTATGTAATGTATTGGAGGTTTCCCCCTCTAACTAGCTTATTTCTAAGGCGTTGATCTCTCTTTTCTTCTATTTTTGGAGTTGGTTTCATAACATTTGGTATTAGAGCTTTGGATTATAGGGTTTCACTGCTCCAAACAGGTCATCGTGGAATTTTCTCTATCCCTTTGGTATACGAAGGTTCAAATGCTGAAATATTTACATAGTGAAGCCAAGATCCTGAGGAACGTCTTGTAAAAATTTCAGATCTTGATTTTCAATATTTCTGGAGATATGATCTGTGGAAGTTAGGGTTTATTCAAGCTCCCAAATTTCACCTAAACAGCCCATTGTGGAATGTTCATTATATATTTTTTTCTACGAAGGTTCAAAAGAAGAAATTTTTACAAAGCGAAGTCGAAATCCCAAGGCGCTTCCTGTTTAAATTTTAGATTTTGGTTCACAATATTTTTGGAGATATGATCTGTGCAAGTTAGGGTTTTTTAAGGCTCCCGAATTTCATCTGAAAGAGGTGACCGTGGGAAAATCATCATAACTCTCTCTCTGAGCATCGAATTGGGATTCTGTAAAAAGTGGCTACAAGTACACAGAATTTGGTTTCTTGTGTATCAATTTCAGAGCCGAAGGATGAAATAGTGACAAGTGCCATGTCGTACACGTTTTCTCTATTGAACTAATCCATAATTAGGTCATTGTGCGAGATTGGGCATAACTTTGACTTGAAGAATCCAAATCAGGTCAGACAGGTGGCATTCGAAACAAGGTTCATAGGGATACTATAGGGCCTAATTTAAAATATTGAAGACTTGGAATCATAGAGATAATTTAGTTTCAATATCGAGCTCCTCAAAATCAAGAAAAAGGTGTGTATTTGTTTTTTCGAATTGCATAATTCCTATGTGAAAAATCAGTTTGAAGTGATTCCAAGGGCATATTGAAGCATAGATATCAGTATTGGGTTCAAAAATGCCACCTAAAAAGAATTCAACACCCATTAAGCGTTCATAAGGCTCTACTATGACTCATGAAGAGGAACAAGCACAACATGGCATATCAAAATTACAAGAGCAAGTGCACCAAATTTTGCTCTTGTAAAGAGAAACAAAAATGAAATGGAATTTTTGAAGAAACACATGGAAGCTAAGATGGATGATTTGAAGAAAGGCTTGGAAGCTACGATGGATGACATGGAAGCTAAGGTCGATGAAAAAATAAAAGACAACATGGAAGACATGAAGAACGATATAAAAGTAGACACTGAAGGTTTGATGACAAGGTTAATACAAGAAATGATTCCTAATGGTGGAAAGATAGTAGAGGAAACTCATGATGAGAACAAAATAAATGTTAATCGTGATTTCATAAACTCTAATGTTGGATTGAAGAACCACCATATTCCAAAGATGGATATGAGGAAGTTTATGGCAAGAATCCCGTAACATGGATACTACAGATGGAGTAATATTTTGATCTCAATAATGTGAAAAACAAACAAAAGGTATGCATTGCAACTTTACATTTATAAAAAAATACATTTGTATGGTATCGATGGCTTTGCTCCCATAAACAAATTGTCACTTGGTCAATTTTTACATAGGAAATGATAGCACATTATGAGGATACAAAGAGCAACACCTTCTTTAGCCAATTGATAAATCTCAAACAAAAGGGTTCAGTGGTGAAGTACATTGAGGACTTCCAAAAATTGAATATAAGGGTAATTGATATTCCATAGGAACACAGGATTGATGCCTTCATAGGGACTTTAAAGGATAATATCCAACATGAAGTTCACATTTGGGAACCTGATTCATTGGAGAAGGCATTTAGGTTGGCAAGAAAAATTGAATGTAAAATTATGGCGAAAAGGAAGCCTACCACTCACATCTTTAAAGATGGAAGTGTTGCTACTCCTAGACTTCCACAACCTACAAGGTTGACACCACAAAAATTGGAAGAAAAAAGAGCAAAAGGACTTTGCTACAATTGTGATAGAAAATAAACGAAAGGTCATAAGTGTGCTCTGAAGAAATTATTTTACACAGGTTTTGAAGAGGAGGAAGAAAATGAACAAGAAACTTCAAAAGAAGAGGATATACACCAGGAACCAACCCTAGAAGAAGAATAAATGAGTCTAGCCATATCGTGTAATGCATTGGTAGGAATTACCACTCCTTAAACTCTGAAGATATAAGGACATATCAAGAATAAAAAGGTAATAGTATTGATTGATTCGGGTAGTACCCATAATTTTATTCATTGTAAGGTAGCCAAGGAATTGAAATTTTTCCTATACCCAACACTAGAATGTCAAGTGATGGTTGCAAATGGAGGAACTATAAATTTCTCTAGAAAATTCCATAATATCAAGCTAACCATGGGGGAATATGTATTGAATAGTCCAATTCTTTCCATTCCAATGGCAGGTGTTGATGTTGTACTAGGAGTACAATGGATACAATTTTGTGGATGGTAGCTTTTAATTTTCAAGAAATTTTCTTGAATTTTTTTTCTGAAGGAAAGGAAATCGAATTACGGGGTATCGCAGGGAAGCCAGAAAATATAATAAGCTCTAATGTCATGAAAAATCTTATGAATAAATAACAACGAGGCGTAATTGCAAAATTATGCTCACTAGAATTTCCAACATCAAAATCATCTATTTCTCCAAATCTCCAAAAAATCTTCGAAAATCATTCCAAGGTGTTTGAAACTCCCAAAGGACTCCCACCTATTCGTGATCATGATCATGCTATTCATTTGATTCCAAGAAGTGTTCCTCCAAACATCAGGCCTTATATGGGTATTCTGTGTCCAAAGTGAAATTGAACGTATGATTACGAAAAGTTACAGGGCTTGTATAATTCAACCTAGTCAAAGTTCTTTCTTTATAGAGTAGTATTGGTGCACAAGAAGGATGGATCATGGTGCATGTGTCCGAATTATAGGGAGCTCAATAAGCTCACTATTAAATACAAATTTCCCATTGCTGTGATTGATGAATTATTGGATGAATTACATGGAGAAATTTGTTTTACCAAGTTGGATCTTCATTCAGGATATCATCAAATTAGAATGAAGACTGAAGATATTCCGAAAACAACATTTCGAACTCATGAGGGTCATTATGAATTTTTGGTCATGCCTTTTGGCCTTACCAATACACCTTCTACATTTCAAGGGTTGATGAATTCCATTTCAAACCCTTCCTTAAAAAATATTGTTATTATTTTTTGATGTCATACTAATCTACATATCGAGGTCTTGGAAGGATCATGTTAACATGTTGACAGTGCTCAAATATTAGATACAACTATATGCAAAAACATCAAATTTTTCTTTGGAGTACAAAGAGTGGAATCTGGGTCATATTTTATCTCACAAGGGTGTTAAGGTAGACCCTAACAAAATTAAATCCATTAAGGAATGGAAATTCCCCACAACCATAAAGTAGTTGCGAGGATTTCTTGGGTTAACAGGGTATTATCGCAAGTTTTTTAAGAATTATGGGAGAACAGCAGCACCTCTAACAACATTATTGAATAAAGAAGCATTTTCATGGACTCCTTAAGAAACTAAGGCATTTGAAAATCTTAAAGAGGCAATGTGCCTAGCACCAGTCTTAGATACGCCAGACTTCACAAAAACCTTTAGGAAATGGAATTATGTTGTTTTAATGCAAGAAGTAAGACCCATTGCTTTCAAAATTCGTCCAATCAAAGGAAAGTATTTATAGAAAGCTATTTATGAGAAGGAAATGTTGGAAATACTACATGCACTAAAGAAATGGCGACCTTAGCTAATGGGAAGACACTTCAAGGTAAAAACTGATCATGATAGTCTTAAACACTTTTTAGAACAAATATTATCTTTAGAAGAGCAGCAAAAATGGATCACAAAGATGTTGGGTTATGACTTTGAAATCATCTACAAAAAATGGAAGCTAAATGTTGTTGCATATGCACTCTCAGGAAATGATGAAGAGGTTGAAGCATTTCTTTGTGCCATTTCTACTATCCAACCAGATTGGATAACCGAAGCAAGGGATGAATGGAAGAAGGACGAAGAAGTGTGGACACTCATTCAAAATTTGTGGCAATATCATAGTACATTTGATACATTTAGTTGGAAAAATGATTCCTTATGGTACAAATATCGCTTATATATTTGCAAGAATTCCCAACTAAAAAAAATATATTCTTTTGGAATTGCACACTTCTCCTTTAGGAGGACACTCAGGATTTTTAAAAACTTGCCACATGGTGAAGAAAGAATTTTTTTGGGATGGCCTTAAATCTTATATTCAAAATTTTGTGGCGGAATGTTTGGTTTGCCAGAAAAATAAAGTTGAGACAATTAAGACCCCGGGTCTTCTACAACCTTTACCCATTCCAATTCAACTTTGGGAGGAAATTTCAATGGATATTATCATAGGTTTACCTAAGTTCGAAGGAAAGAGTTTCATCATGGTGGTAGTTGATAGACTTACCAATTATTCACAATTTTTTTCATTATCTCACCAATTTAAAGCAAGTATAGTTGCTACTGCATTTATGGAAACAATTCAAAAGCTACATAGAAACCCAAATATTATTGTAAGTGACAGAGATCCCATTTTTATTGGAAATTTTTGGACGGAATTATTTTCTTGTTTGGGTATTCAGTTAACTCATAGCTCATTTTATCATCCTCAATCTGATGGGAAAACTGAGATAGTGAACAAATTTTTGGAAGGATATATTAGTTGCTTTGTATATGATAAAGAGACACAATGGATCAAGTGGTCACCTCTCGCTAAATGGTGGTATAACACTTCCTTGCATACTATAGCAAAAATGACCCCATTTATGGCACTTTATGTATATCATCCATCGTCCATCACATCTACTTTGAAAATTCTAGACGTTGGGAATATGACATCGAGCATCAACAAGAAGTTCCAACATAAAGGATAACCTAGGTATGGCACGCCATCGAATGAAACAGCAATGGAATCGACATTGCGGCGAGAGAAGTTTGATCTTAGGAGGTGGGTATTTTCACATTCTGACCATAAAAACAAATGTCCTGAAGCAAAGCTAAGAAGGATAATAAATTATCACCCAAAGTACTATAGTCTTACAAGGTGTTTCAATGAAAGATTGGTACTGTAACATACCTCACAAATTGGAGCTTCACACTTCTGTCGCCAAGTGCATCAGTTTTCCATGTTTCATGCTTAAACAAGGTTACGGGGGACAACTTCTAGTTGAGCAATTGCTAGAACTTGATGAGGAAGGAAAAATCATGGCTAGATTTACATGAAGAAAATTCAAGGTAACAAGAACTTAGCGGCCTACGGCAGTCGATCAATTTGATCTATCTCATCATATGGAAGAACTTACCCATTGAAGATTCTACATGGGAGGATGAGAATTTTTTACAGAAGCATCCAGAGCTACTCAAGCATTGAGGACAACACTTTTTTGAAGGAGAGGGGCATGTTAGGTCCCTGTATTACTAGTATAGTCCCTTATTGTTGTTAGTGTAACCCCTTATTGTTATTGTCGTACCCCTGTAACCCCAATATTGTTATTATTGTGCCCTTACATTATTATTGTTAGGTCGTCTAGGATTATATTGTGACCCCATGGACTCCTATATATAGAAGGAGGTATTTTCATTTGTATCATCCAATAATTTTTCATTTATGTAATGTACTGGAGGTTTGCCCCTCAAAGTGGCTTATTTATAAGGTGTTGATCTCTCTTTTCTTCTATTTTTGGAGCTGGTTTCATAACATTAAAACTTCTTCGGGATATAAAATGCTCCAGTAAAGGGTCATATTATAACGAATTATTAAATACCCTCTACTAGACTCTTCATACTATGGAGTAGCTAGGTAAGCTAATAAAACCTCCAAATATTTCTATAACAACCCTGGCAAAAATTCCATGTAAATAAAGTCAATAAAGGAAAAATAATAACCATGGTTATGGGACACTTATTCCAAGTTGAATGATGGAAAAAAACATCCTAGTATGGGTGTTCATTTGGTTTATTTTGGCTTAATATATTGGAAAAGGCAATGGAAAATTCTTTGAAAATGAAAAATGACATTTTTTGGAATTTCATTTATGGAAATGATGGAAATTAGGATAACAGGAATGTGAAAGGTCGCAGGTTTCATGTGAGGAATAAATTGAAGGAAAATAATGGAAAATGAAGAAATTAGAGGCCTCATTGATAAAAAGGATTTTGAGGATCAGTTGGTAACCTTTTGTCAATTCAGTTTTGGATCTCTCTCTCTATTTCCTCACTCTTGGACACTTGATTTTTCTTGGAGCATTTCAGCATTGGGTCAAGAAATGAAAAGAAGGAAAAGAGGAAGTAGAGATCAAGTAAGGAAGAGCAGGATCAAGCAACTATAGCGGGACTTTTTGTAGGTATCGATTTTCATGTGTGGTTTCCTTGATAGATTTGGCATGCATGGTGTTGCATGTGTGTTCTTGGTTCTATTTTTGTCATTGGCATAGGTCTTTCCAGGTGTGACACGGTTTTCAGCCTAGCCCTTCCATTTCTGGATATCCATGGCGTGATGGTATTTTCATGTGTTGGTTCAGATGGATTCAAATTTGATTGAGGTGGATCTCTTAATGAAAGAACACATGGCCTAGTAACCCCTCAATCGGATTGTAGGTTGCGGTAAAGCTGGATTTTTTGTTGTCTCGATGGTCTTAATCCTCAAATGGTGTATGGCAGGATATACAGTAAATACTAGAGGTGGGTGCTCTCCATCAGGATTAGGTATCCCGAGATGGGATATATGGTAAATCCTAGAGGGTGGAGTATCGGTTAGTGCCTAGTGATCCGATAAGGATTTTCGTAAATCCTAAAGACTAGGAGATGGGGAAATTCTTCACAGTGTAGTTGGTGAAATACGGTGACATCCATGCTTGCTTTGGCCTAGTAATCTAGTGGAGATCATGGTAAATCATGTTATTACATGTTTATTTTTTTGACCTAGTGATCCACACAGGGACTTCACTACGGGAGAAATACTATAGCACGTGGGTTCATATTTGGGGATATATAATGAGGAAAAAATGGCATAATATATTAGGGGATATATACAGGGTAAAGGGTTTTTATATTGGCAGGTATAAAAAATGGAGCTCAAAGTTAATAACAAATATAAAGGGGTATAAAAAATGTTAATGAAAAAATGGATACCTACAATATATAGTGAAAGTAGGGTCTTTTTAAATCGGGAAGGTGTATTGGGTTTATATTGGTAGGGGGTTAAATAATGTGATTTTTAGAGGCATTTTCCAATATGTACTCAAACTAAGGGTATTGTTTAATATGTTATGATCGCACGTGATATGTTATACATTCATTGAGTGAAGCCCCGTGGAGATTTGGTGAGGATTGCAGTAAAGCCAGTTTCTATTAATGAGGGTGAGGTGGTTTAGCCTCGGGAAACCCTGGTTGGTTCTTTTGGTTTGATTCCCACATTCATGCTTTGAATATGGCATGGGGGTGATTGGATGAAGAGATATTTTTCTCAGCCAATCTATGGTTGGGTGGAACACGGTAGTCCCATACAGGGTTGACTTTTACTTTCATGAATAAGAGTTCCTTTCCTTGGTAATTTATTTGTAAGTGTACTAGATTCTATGTAGTATTTATGTTTGTTGTATCCTTAGCATTTATGTTGTTTATATGTTTTTTATGGATGTATTTTATGCAGTGAAAATGTATGCCTCTTTTTATCACTCTCCCACAACTTCCTAAGGTTGACAATAGGATTAGAGAAAGGTAACCACAGACCAAATTTTGGCTAGGTAGCTAGCCCTACCTAAACCAGAGAGGGCTCTCTCTATGTCACTTTAAACATTAAAATGAATGTTTGGGTATCATATGATTTTAGGCTAGATATATAAGCTTAAATGAGAAAATTTGTTTCATATTTGAATGTTGGATAGGAAAATCATTGAAAGGGCTGTAAAAGAGGTTTTTAGGTCTGAACTTCGAGGTTAACCTGCAGAAAGTATGTGAGGTAAGGTAGGTAGTTTGTAAACATATTAATCATTCATTGAATATAGGATGAAGATAAAGTAGGGTTTGAATGAGCACTGAAAGTGAGTTCATTCAATTAAGAATAAAATGAACATAATATGGGGAATCTTGCATAAAACAGACCATGCATAACATGAATTCTGATTTCAAAATCACAAGATAGACATGTATGAATAAATAGGCATGGAATTAAGCATAATATAATAATCAAACATGAGAAACACAGATGTTACAAATAATTCCACAAGTATCTCACAATATTCCCTGCAAATTGTCTCTGATTTCATTCCACAAACTGGTTCCAAGAGCTCCACAACAAAATATGAGACTATCCAACCCCTCATAAGACAAAAGAGAGTCCACTTATAGAAAATATATACCATGACACCTCATCAGGTATAAATCCCATCCAAAATGGATCATAAATGAAAAATATGAGTCATTTCCTAGTTTCTAGGGAGGTTAGAAACCATTCCTCAAAATTTAGCTACAAACTAGGAACCTTTGTCACTTACATTAACTACACATTCCATTATACAAGGAATAAAAAAACAACCTAATAACTCTAATGAAACCTCATAGCCTCTAATTTGTGACCATTTACGAGCTTTAAAGTTGTACTGAAGGAATTCAATGCTGGTCTGTGATAATTATGATTGAAGAATTTAAAAAATAAATTGTAGAAGCGTAATAGAACTTTGGAGGAACTTTTGAGGCACTTTGAGAAGTCCAAATTCACTTTTTTAAAAATTGTCGGCTAGGCATGTGTGTCTCGTTTCCGGAACATCTTTAATTTTCCAAAATGGACCACGAGAAGGCCTTCAAAAATACATTCTCCCAAGGTCACTCAAAAGCATAATAGAGGGTCCAAAAAGGAGGTAGAAACATGAAAAATAGGTGGTTTTTCAGCTTTTTCTCCCAAATTGTAGATTTTCATGCCAGGAGGGTTACTAATATATGATGTACTTGCTAATCAAAATACATCCATTCATGTAAATTAATCACCATTTGGATGCCTCCAAATCAAAAATTCATAAGTGTATGCTACCCTTCTACAATGAGAAATTTCCATAATTCTGCCAAAAATCATGAAAAATACCGAAATTGCTCCAAAGCCTTTAAAATTGGTTCTTTGACACCTGAAAGAGATATCCTATATAACTAATGAATATTCAGCAAATAAATCCAATTTTTTATTCTCCTTGAGCTTCACTTTCACCTCTTTAAGCATATCTTTGACTTGTTTCAGCCTTACTTGAGAAATGGTATCCCTGGTTTGATAATGACTTTTCATGTGCCGTTGCAGCTTGTTGTCCCTTTCAACCTTCTTCAATAAATTTTCCAGGTGTTCATTAACTCTTGATAGCCAAAGTTCTCTATTCTCATTGATCTCCATGGCAATGAGCTCATCAAATGTTAATACTTCAAGTTGATGAATTTGTTGTTTCTCTTGCTCCAATGCCTTTTCTAGGCCTCTTGTTATTGGTATTTTTGCATGTAATTCAACCTTTATCTCCTGCACTTGGTCAAAAATAAAAATATTCTTACCTTTACCTCTGCTTTCCTCCATGTCTGATTTGTATTTACTTTGAAGGAGTTGATTTACTTGCAATTCAATATTTTCTCGTTCAAGGAAAGTAATCTAGGATTGGACAATGGAGAAGGCTTCTTTCAATTCTGCAATATTTTTATCCTTCTCTTTGATGATCTCTTCAACTAATTTGACCTCCTCATGTTCAGATTCCTCAAGCTCCATTGGAATTGACTCATCATGTTGATGCAAAAGAGGATTCTCCTCTATCTGACATTGCTCATCATGGGTGTCAAATGTAAGAAATCTCTTAGTAGACTTAGGCACAAAAACTTTCCTCCTGCCTCTCTCATATGTGTGAGAAAATCCCACAACCTTAGGGACATCTAAAAGCTGAATAGGCATACTATAAGATCCAATCTCCATTGGTTGTGGTGATGATGTAATAGGTAAGACAGAAAGTGTTGTTGATAACCTCTACAAGAAGTCTTCCCATGTCATGTTTATGGAGGACAAGTGATGCATCACAATGAGCTTGATAAGGCCATGATGAAAGATACTAGTATGATGATCTTCTATTCTGCTCTGGACCTTCTCGTCCATATTAACCAAGCTCCTGTATAAATAATGAGGCAAATCAAGAGTTTTGACTCTAGTAAAGTGCATAAAAATCTTGATGTGATGCATGTATAGCCTGAAGAATATTCCTTCACATGTAAATTACTTCATTATGAATATCATCAATGGAGCATACTTGTTTTTGGGGTTTCTAAAAGGAAAAATAAATTTTGGATCATCTTTAGCATGAGGCTTTAGAAACTACTTGTATTTTTCAATGTCGAGATACATACCCTTGAACCACTGCTCTTCCTGAGAAGGAATACCTATAGCTGAAGAAATTAGGTCAGGGGATGAACTGATATCCATACCTGTAAGAGTGACCTTTCCCATGTTGTAGTTGGTTGCAAAAATATTCGACAACTAAGATGATACCCTCCTTCCATTATCCTTTCACAAAATGTTAAGCACTAATTTCTTTGAAAGCATCTTCTGGCCAATGGCGAAGCATTGATCTAGTGCATGGTGAATGGCTCATGCCTAAGATGGCGCCATATTCTGAAGCTCTTCATGTCAGTTTCCATGGCGTTGGTCACTGGAATGATGAAAACTTTGGGATGTCAATGAAATGAATGGATGAGAATGAAAATTTGGAAAATAGAGTGTATGGAGGTGTGAGTTTGGTGGATGAAATGGAGGGCCTTGAATTTGGGAAAATTTCTAGAAAAAATTGAGTAGGTAGTGTTGTGTTTCGGTTTCAATTTGAAGGTGGAATTAAGGTAAATGGATGAGTGGAAGGCATTCAAATGTCTAAAATACAGGAAATTCACAAATTTGACTGTGGGAATGCCCTATGCAACAGTAAGAAAAATTTGTGAGGTGAAAAAGGAGTGATGGAAATGAGTAAAAATTCTGATAAAATTTCAGCGAGTTGGATGGTGTCTTATCTCCATAATGAAGGTGAAAGGTGAAATGAAGGCAAAAGGAGGAGTGGAATTCATTCAAATCCTCAAAACGCAGTCACTTTTGAAATGAGGGTATGGAAAAAAACTAATGAAGAAGTGTTTTGATCTTTTAGGGTTATGGAGCTAGACAAAAAATTTGATAAAATTTGTGAAGATAAGTCGACTCCTTAGCTCTACAATGCAAGTGGAATGGATGAAAATGGGTGATTCTAAGTGCCTCAAAACCCTAAAACACATTCTTGTATGTTTTCATTGTTTTCACTACTTTCACTTTGTAAAATAGCTTAGAATTAGGGTTTTATTGTTTTTGACAGGTTATGGAGGGTGGTGTGGGTGATAGGATTATGTAGATGGAGCATGGGGAATGTAGGTTTGCAGTTTATGTGATGGGTTATGGTTTAGGTTGAATAATATAGGTTAGGGTTTGTCAAAAAATAAATTATATGTGGACAGTGAACATCATGGTGGCAGCATAAATGACATGAAATGATGGAAATATTTCAAAATAAATCCGAACACGAGCATGGGAGGGTACCTTACCTTATATAAAGGTCACACCAAAACTGGGAATACGAGCTTTGAAGGGTTTGAGGGTTTCCAAGCTTAAAAACATCGAAATATGTCACCTACAGGAGTGTAACAATGCTATAATCTTACCCAATACAGGAGCGTAACAACGTGTTTCGGTTTTGACAGGATAGTAACAAGGGCTTCGAGCTAAACAGAAACATAACAATGCTTTTTTGAGCCAAGACAGGAGAGTAACACGTTATTTTTCACCCTCAGAAGTGTAACACACTAATTTCTAACTTGACAGGAGCATAACAATTGAAATTTTCACTCCCAGAAACATAACAAGGCTAATCTCCCTCACCATCAAAAACGTAACAACGGTTTTTTTCTCACCACAGCAATGTAGAATTGTGGTTTCCATGAGAGTTTTTGAGAGGATTTTTTAGAGTGAAAGAGATAATCAAAGTGGATCTCACATATATGAAAAGATAACACTAAAAGAAGGATGAAGTTTCTTTTCCCTTTAATATGTATAAAAACATTTTTTTAAACCTTTTTTGCACTTTAACAGTGACCTTTTTTATCCTTCACATGGGATGAAAGAAGAAAAATGTGATTTTATCCATTGTTATTGACTTTGAACTGACATTTTTAAACCTTTTGTGCAACTTGGAGGATGACATGTTTGCTTTTCCAAATGAGGTAAGAAGACAAAAAGGAACTTTTTGAACCTTTTGACATGAAAGGTGACTCTTTGGCGCTTTGAGTAAGATGAGAGAGAAAAATTTAACCTCTTTTGCATTCCCTGACATTTGAGATGACCTTATTAGGCTATTGAAATGTAACCTTCAGACAAATTTTCTCCTTTTCTTGAGACAGTGAGACTTCTTTTGAAGACCCTTGAACTTTCACATTGATCATGACTTTTTACAACAGATGGGATGTTTTTTTTTTAAGCTTGAAATGACACTCTTCTGCATTTGACCATGAAATTAGGTCAAAATGACCTCTCTTGGAGCTCTGGTAGTGGATGATTTTTTTATTCTTTAAAAGAGACAGTGAGACAGAATTATTCAATTTTCCATGAAACTATGAGACAGAGATGAGATGCTTTGAAATTTTTAGAAATTGAGCCAATCAAATAAGAGAAGTGGCTTTTATTTCATCTTCATAAACAAGCTAGCTCCTTCATTATGGTTTTATGAATGGAATGAAGGGTTGTTGCCTTGTGTTCAATGAAAATTTGAAGATTTTTCAAAGGCAGAGATGAACCTAGACTTGACCTATATGAGATGGAGTGACCTAATCCTAGACCTCTTAAGTGATGATGATGGATATGGTGATCTTGAAACTGATGATGGAAATGACCTTGACAAAGATAATGATAAATGAAATGAAGGACCAGCATACATGGTTTAGCCTTTTTCAATGACCAAAATTATTTCTGAGAGCTAGTTCTAAAAAGTAAAAATTTTGACCTATGACCTAATGGAAAACAACTGAAAGATTCATTTGATCACTGACATAACTGGGCCAATAGCTCTCATCATTTTTTGATTTGTAAATGAATGAGAAATGAATATATGACCTAATAGATGATAATGCAACTAATGATATAAGGGAACAATCATTCTTATAAATTCTTAGATAATAATGAGACCCCTATGCTCAGATCTATTGTTTAAACCTGTAGATTACATATTTGTGACATGTTTGATGAAATCCATGTCATGGCTAGTAGGGGTCCAGTCAACTAATTGTTCAAGTAATTGCATTTGTATCATTATTCCATTGTTATATTTCATTCCTAAAAGTGTAATGGAGTTCTTGGCAGTGACCTGAGCCTTAGGCCTAGAAAAGTGGCACACAAATCAGGGTCGTAGGCTTAGAACTACTTGGAAAATTCCCCAGTCGCACGCATACCCATGATATGCGAGCAAATGGAAGCTTCCAGTCGCACTATTTCCCATATCAAAGGAGCGACTAGGGGATTGATGCACTAGAAGGTTAGTTTGTCTCAGGGGATAGCTCTTGGGTGTATTGTAGCAGGTGCAAAAGTTTTGTGTAGTTGTGTTTTGTTGGTTCCACTTCCTTAAGGTGGCCTAGGAATGTTGAATCAGATCATAGTAGCCTCTCATCATATGTTTACCAAGGTTGGTCAGTTACTTGGGTAGATGTGGGAGGAGAGTGTTACATAGTGGTATCAAAGTGGGTTTCATTCTCTTTTGTTGGTTTCTAGTTTCCAATATCTTGTGTGATATCTGATACCATAGAGTGGTATCAGAGCATGGTTCAGCACTTGGACTGGATGGGCGGAATGTGTTTTTCATGCATATATGTCAGTTTCATATGTGTTCTTTATTATTTTGGTCTATGTTCTTGTTGTGTATGCATGGTGACGGTCATTGTTGTCATTTTTTCACCATGTAGAAGTTGGTGATGTTTTTGTTGGGATGTGTTAGCCATGAATGCATGTTGGTTGTATATGCATTTGTTATGCATGAAATTGTCTATATGTTATTATGCATGCATTTTCATGGTTATAGTTGATGTCCATGAGGTCATTGTATATATTTTAGGTCATCATGATGTTTTTGGTAAGTTATGACGATGGTGTGTTGGTTGAGATAGAGCAGGAGATGCATATCATCAAAGTGAAGTTGCGGCACTAGACTTCGGGGTGAGAGTAGATTGTCATATAGGTTTGTATATTTGGCATGCAGGTATGTGGTTAAGGGTTTTTATAAGTATTAGGGTCATTATGATCATGAACATGTTTTTCATCCTATTTTTGTTGTGGTTACATGTATGATAAATGTTGGTTGATTAGTGTAGTCATATGCACATGCATCATCCAGTCATGTCAAATAGTAAATCGTGGTGATATGCATTGTTGTTGATGTTATATGTTAGTTAAATTGATGACTATGTTATATGTTTTTGATAATTATGGTATATGATTAAATTTTTGTTGTTATATGTTAGTTAACTTGATGACTAGGCATTAGAGGAAATTTCAGCCTAAAAGTGGCCTCCTAAAGAAAAATAATAAAATAAGAGTTATGAATTTTGGAGGGAAAAGAAGAAAATTATTTTTTTAATTGTATGTTTGGCTTATATCCTCATAGGTTTACTCAAATTTCAAGTGTACACACTCGTTGGATGCATAATTTAATTATGCATCCAACATGTGTCTACACTTGAAATTTCAGTAAACCCATAAGGAGATAAGCTAAAAATACAATTAAAAAAAGTAGTTTTTATTCTTTTCCCTCCAAAATATTTACATGTTAAATGATTTTTCTTGGTTTACATATTATGACATGGAAACTACGTGAAAATTCCATGGGCAATTTTAGGCTAAAATTTCCTCTAATGGTTATTTCATTTAAGATCTCTATGTTATATGTATCATGCTAATTTGGATTAGCCTATGTGGATGGTTAGGGTTATGAAATTCAAGTATGATTCGATATTCTTGTGATATTGTGTCATAATACTCTAGATTGATTTTGCATATGTGATTTATATGCATGAATGATAATGGTTTATGATGTGAACATGTTAGCTAGTTACTGTTATGGACATCATGACCTAATTATTTATGTTTGAGTCGATGTGTTGTGAGATTATATCGTGCTAATATAGATTGATTGTGCAGACAAGATAGCCTCCCCTGAGATACATTAAGGTATGATTTTTCTTATGTCGTTAACTTGGTGACTGACCATTTGATGTCGTTTATTTGGTTTTTGAGTGTTTTTTGTTTATTATGTCATCTATTTGGTGTTTGAGTGTTTGGTGTCTATTATTTCGTCTAGTTGATTTATCTTACTAGGTACGTTTATAGTTTTTTTGGATGCTTGATTAATTTCATGATATGAGTATGTGTCCATAAGATTGCTAGAAGAAATTATCGTGTTTAAGATGATTGTACTAATGAAATATCTGTTGACATAGCTGACATGTACTTGAGTGGAAGTAGGTGATAGATGTAATATTATGTGTCATGATTTATGACTATGAGTTTACTGTTGATTATGACATGGTAGTTAGAATTGGTAAAGGTTGATTTAAAATTGATAGATATGTTGTCTTGATATTTGGAACATGTGGCTGACATGTGTTTCAACTACAAGTAGTGTGCCTAGCATAACAAGATAAGGTATTCGATATATTGTATGGTTGTTTATGCATTGACAGTTGCACGATTATGACAATATAATGTAGTAGATTGCATGACAAAGAGACTGCCATGAAATATTGAATAAGGTTCAGGTTGACTTTTCACTTGGAAGCATTAGGGAGCCATGGGATTGAGTCATGGTGTTTGTTTCCAGCCTTATTCTTTTGGTCTTTTTTTATTTGTTGTGGTTGATTTCGATCTTGATTACATCTAGTGCATGATCATGCCAATTTGTTGTGGTGTCATGTTGTTATTGGTTTTCATGGTCTTGCTCTTGTTTGTATGTTTTTATTTCCTTTTATGTTTTGAGGACCTTGGGAGTTGGTTGAGAAAGAGGAAATTTAATGGAGCTCAAGAAGAGCTAAATGAAACTGTACAAGTGATGTAAGACTCGAATGAAGCTCAGTGCAATAATAAGGGTAGTTGATAGTAAAAATATGACAATTGGTTGGGTCCATTGGTGCAAATGGACGGTGGTAGGACGTTCAGGAGAGAGGTAATCAAGTAAGGTAAAGTGAATGGACTTGTGGCGTCATATCCCTTGGCTAAGTTGGAAACTGTTGTTCTCAATGTTGTGCATGTTGTGCACAGATAAAGGAAGTTCTCTTAACCTTAACTTTATGATATCTGGTAATTATGTTTTGAGTATGATTATGATATCTATATATGTATGTATCTCGTGTTTGACAAGGTTGACATGGATCATGATTGTCTTTATTCTAATGTTTATATGTATATATGTATATATGTATGTATGTATGTTGTTTTCTAGCAGGGTCATTATTGTTTCATGCTCATGTTTATATATTTGTATGTATCTATTTCACTATCTGACATCATTGTCAGAGATCATTCTTGTGGAGGAATGATTTCTTATGCAGGTGAATGGCATGAAAGAAATTTGATCTTATGGAGAATCAAGTGGGAAGAGTAATCCTGAAAAATATATGAGGTCAGTATCATGTGGATATGAATTGATATTATGTGTTTATACTATGTCCATGTTTTGGACAGGTAATGCTGAGAGATACATCAGCAAAATGAAAACATTGTGATTTGTAACATGCTAGGATAAGCATGGATAGTGGAAAGACACTAGAAGAAAGGTTTCTTTGTGGATTCATTGTGTGGTTGATGGATGTGCAGTACTATTGTTATGAATATGTTATGCATGTTATCTATTTAGTGATTGTAACTATGGTGATGTGTAAATTTTGTATATGTAGTATTGTGTACATATGATGTTGTGTTTCCATTGTACAAATGTTGTACATGTCGCACCTGTGATGTCGTTTATGCGATACTATGTATATATGGTGTTGTGTGCATGTTTCTTATACAGTATTGTGTACATATGGTGTTTTTTGTATATTACATATGCAGTGTTGGGTATATATGGCGCTATGTACATGTTGGATATGCAGTGTTTTGTACATATCGTGTAGTGCGCATGTTGGATATGTGGTGTTGTGTAAATATCGTGTTGTGCACATGTTGGATATGGGGTGTTGTCTACATATGGTGATATGTGCATGTTTTATATGCAATGTTATGCACATATGGTTCCATGTGCTATGTTGGGATAACTTTAAACATTGAGTTCCATCGATAAATAGAACTAATTACATTTTTTTTTCTTTTGTCACCTTGACCACTTTTATTTCTGTTATTTCTTTGTCTATAAGAGCTTTTAATTATGATATAAAAAATTTGGTAAATTTATTTGAAAATAATATCTTACAAGACTTTCATATCTTTGGCTAGAAGATTTTTTTAACTTTTCATTTTGTTTACCATGTGAATAGATTCTAAAAGTAAGGTAAGGATATCAAAATTTTAAAAAATCTGGACTCAATTAGTAATAAGGATATTTTATTGTGTATTTAAAATCTTAAAATGAAGTATAATTTAGTTGTTTGTATTCCCTTAACTCCTCAAATTTTCGAAGAATTGTGATTTCACACCTAGGCGTTAACCCTGGATGATTTAATATTTTATAATTTTTCATTTGAAAGACATCCATATTCTTTTAAATATATGTACTTTGTGGCCTAACCCTGGATGATATGATATTTTTATAATTTATGTCATTTGATAGACCTCTTTTTTCTTTCATATATAAAGTATTATGTCAAATGGTTTCCATGCTCGAAAGTATTCTGAAGTAGGTTGATCGGAAGACTCTTGTTGAAAAGAGATGATCGATTGCCTGATATATAAATTTGGCAATGCATTTTGTGCTTTCACTGGATTAAACCATCCCTATTTCATGATGACTTTTATTCACGGGGGAAAACATTATATTCTTTAATAGCATCATGCTTTGACACTTATAAGGATAATTGTATTTATCTTCCTATTAGAATAGATTGTCAAGGAAATACGTAGGATTAACAAGCGAGCCTATACCACATTGAGATAAAAAAAAAAATCGTGAAATTATTTTTTTGTTAATACGCAGACTTTTGTCGAATATTCAACGACGCAGGCTAGCCACCAAATATTCAACTCCTCTTAGTCAACGTAATCCTTGGATAATCGATGCCAAAACTGATGGAAAGAAGATTTGGTCATTTGACACTCTCGTTGGATAGAACTCTTATTTGTCGAATATCGGATACATCACCATCAGCGCAACGTGTATGATATTCAAAACTCTTGTCGAACTAATTAAACTTGATGTTAGTTATTCGACACTAATACATCGAACAGGACACTCAATACAGATGGAAGGAAGCATCAGAGCGATAACACTCACATCTCACAATTTAGGTATACCATCGGTTATATGATGCCTAAATGTTTGTTTTTATCGCCTGACAAAACTAACTAATTTTCGAATATATGACAACCAATGTCATATTTTTTCTACGTTTGGTGCATCAAATATCTAAATTTTTATAGCATCACAAAACCGACTTCAAAAGTTAGCTTGTTAATGACAATTTCAACATTTTTTGTGTCAGATAATCAACATCTATACCATAGAATATCTGACGTTAAGTAAATTTTCACCTATTTGATAGAATTCCAGTGATGAGTTGATGAGAACCAATGTATCATATAGTCGATCCTAATAAGTCAAATATCCAACTAATATCCTTCTTATTTTGGCCCCACTTGTACTAGTGGAACATTTCTAGTCAAAGCTAAATGGTAAACAAGAGAGAAGGTGGAGGAAAACTTTCCCCACCTCATTCAGTAGAAACTTTTGGGGACCAAAAGCCTCCTAAAATTGGAGGTGTGATCCATATCAGATCATTGTATTTTTTGGAATCCATATTAATTCTTTCAAAGTGGAAAAATTGGAGGAATTAGCTCATGGGACCGTTTTTACTGGCAAGATCCGGTTTGGAAAAACGGGGTCAGAAACCTTTCAAGAGTGTTTTGAGGCACCAAAATTCGAGAGGATATCACGTCAGCCCCCATTATTCATGGAAAAGGGGCTATCCACATGATTTTGATGTAAAATAATCTAGAAGAGTCTATATTGTAACTCCGGTTAAGAGTTGAGGTAGTAAAACCTAACCACTAATAGGCTATCGGGTTGTGTTATAACTAGGCCACTAGGAGGAAAATGGATTTCATTCTTTCAAGTGAATTTGTTCCATAGTTGAGCAAAAAAAATCGCCAAGAGGGATAGGAGGTAGAGCACACAAAGAGGATATGTGCCAAAAACCATACTTCTTTGTACTCGCAACCATATTTCTAGATAGAGAAAGAGAGCGAAGTAACCTCACCTTCCAGTTGGGTTTTTCTATCGAAAGGGTTTCCTAGAGAAAATCTTGTGTCAAATGTGTGTGTGAGCCTTTATTTTTCCATTCTCTATTTTATGCATAATTTTTATTCACATGCACGCACTATTAGCAATAAATCTACAAATCCATAAATTTAATAAAATTGTAATACTGTAAAATTTCATATTTTTAATATAATATTATCCTATTTTTTGTGATAAATTGTCCAGTGGAATATCCATGATAGTTTACGGATCAGTTTAAAACATTTTGTAGGAGTATTCGGGAACACTAAATTTGTCAAATCATATCATAAAATTTATAATGAAACGAGGTTTGAAATTTATACCACATGTACCTTGGTATCTCTTCTTTGTCTCATTCAGATTTCACAGCCTAAACATCACAGAAAGAAAGTTATAATAAAAATTTGAATTGACATGTTTGAATCAAGTTTTATAATCATTCAAAAACACTAACTTCCTCACACCATATATCTGAAATTATAATGAAACAAGATATGAAATTTATAGCACATATATCTTGATATTTATTCTTTATCTCATCCATAATTCATAGTTTGAAACATCTTGTAAAGAAAATTATAGTTAAAACACCAAGCTAACCCATTTTAAGCATATTTTAGGAGCATTTACGAAGCCCAACTTCCTCATAGCATATCTCGAAAATTATAGGGAACCCATGTTCGAAATTTTGACCTCGAGTACATGAAGATATTTTATCTACATCCTCTGAGTTTTAGAATCTGAAACATCACATAAACAAATTTATAGTGAAAATACCAAGCTAACTTGTCTGAAGAAGATTTCAGGAGAATTCAGGAAGCCTAACTTCCTCATATCATATCTCCAAAATCATAGCAAACCAAGTTTTGAAATTTGAACCATAGGTGTATAGAAATATTCCATTTGTATCCTCCAAGTTTCATAATTTGAAACATCCCATAATAAAATTTGTAACGAAAATGCCAAGATGTCTTGTTCACCCTATAAATCACATTTTTGTTTCCACTTTTAATCTCTAATAATCACCCCAAAATTATTTATTAGCTCTTATCATGTGCCTAAGATATATTTTTTCTTTAGTACACCTCAAATGAACTCATATATATATTTTATTTATACTTTTTTTATGTTCACTTGTGGGGCTAACTTGTATAATTGGTTGGGTAGGTTTGCCTCCATTTTCTAGTTGGGTCATCCTGACAAAATATTTCATATATCGTCATTCCTATGGAGTTATATGGATTTTCATATACCTTTGAACATGTCTCAAAATAATATTTCCAACCATATATCATATGTTCCGATTTGAGCTAGGTAATTGGAGTAAAAATTCCTTCAAATATAAAGTATCCAAATTGGCCATCAAAAGCCCAAAAATAATATTTCTAACAATAGTCATTTCCAGCCTTTATCTTAGATATACATAGTCTCCCTTTGTCTTTGAAATAAATGAAAACAATATTCCCATTAGTATCACCCTTTATCATTGATGGAAACCATTATTGAATTCCGCAATAATACTAAGGAACTCCCTAGTCTACAATTCTCCTTGTGCATGCAACTTCTCCCCCTTTTCCATCAATGGCATAGGGATGCTCCCCCTAATATTGCGATTTTCCTTATCTATAAATATTCTTATGTATAAAAATTTTCTTGGATTTTGCAACTCTTTCTCCATTTACAACTTCTATTAGTGACTATAATTTCTCCCCATATCTATTATCTCTCCTTATGTTTTCATATTCTCTCCCGTTGAAAGCAATGGAAAATGGTTGTTTTTACTTCTGGTTGCATTTTATTCCCCTGATATGTTAATAACAAAATAATTACTTCTTCTGATTTCTTACTTCTCCTTTATTTGCAACTAGGTTCCTCCTATGAAGGCTATTTCTATTTATCCCTCCATGCCACATTTCCTCTTCTATAGCTTTGTTCTTAAGATCACTCCCTTGTATTTGAACTTCCTCTTGCTTCTCCGTTTTGGGACTCCTACCCTGGTCTTATGATTCTTTTTGTCTACAACTTAAATACTTTTACTGCAACAAAAATCACCCTAATATTAACTTGTCCATTTCTACAAATTTTTCTTTTGTCATCAAAGTGATGTTCCCCTTAAACATATGCTTATCCTTATTTATAACTCTCTCCCTTGTTGATATCAACTAAAATATGATGCTACCTTTGAACTTATGCATTATCATTAATTGAAATACATCATTTATTTCACTTTCTATTATCAATCTATATCCTGTAACCTTTCCATTTCACCACTTTTCTCCTGCAACTCACCCTCAAAAGTTCTTGTCTTCTTCATGTGGCTTGAGTTACTGCAACCTCTTAATTATTTATTACTTAGGAGATGGGAGATATATTACTTTGAAATGTTTTCATATATATTTAAAATTCTCCTTGGGCATAGGTTTAGTAAATATATTTACAACTTGTTCCTAGTAGTAGCAGTGTATTCTAGCTGAACACTTTGTTCACCTATATGTTTTCTTAAAAAGTGATACTTGATGGGAATGTGTTTTATCTTTGAATGCATCAAAGGGTTCTTTTAAATGTTGATTTCACTTGTATTATCATAGAAAATCTATATTGGTTGATCATATTCAAGTCTAATAACCTTTAGTGTTTAATCCATCCAAATAACTTGAGTAAAAAATCTTGTTGCTGCAATGGATTCAAATTCAGCTATTAACAAGGAGATTGAGGTTTGCAACCATGATACCAAACAATTTCCCAGAAATAATACTCCTCCACTTCTATTTTTTCTATCATCTTCACTTCCTGCCCAATCTATATATGTATATGAAGTTAAAGTAAAGTATTTTCTTCTTGAATACCATAGGCTAAAGTATAGAGTTTCCTTCAAATATTTAAATATTATTTTAATCGCACATGAGTCTCCTTTGGTGCAGATTGAAATCTTGTAAACAATCTTATCACTCGCATAATATTTGTTCTTGATGTTATCATTATAGTAAGTTTTTAATCATTAGCCTATACATCATTTGATTTTCATCAAGGGATTCATCATTTTTCTCAATTTCATCATGTGATCGTCAGTGTGTTGACAAGTGCATAGTTTTCCATCCCAAATTTCTTTAAAATTTCCTTAACGTATTCAGTTTTGGAGATGAATATTCATTTACAAGATTGAAAAACTTGTAAACCTAGAAAGAATGAAAATTCACATAGCATGCACATTTTTAAAAAAAATGCATATCTTTTGCAAACCTCTTGCTCATTGTGTCAATGTCACTTCCAAAAATAATATGATCTACATATACTTCAATGGTTAAAGAAACTGCATTATATATTTTCATATAAAGGTTGTTTTTTTTTGTTCCTCTTTTGAATCATTGTTGTACTAGATACTTGCCAATTCTTTATTACCAAGCCCTGGGAGCATGCTTTAGACTATGCAATGCTTTCTTCAGTCTGCACACATCATTTTCATTTTTTGAAAACTAATATACTTATGGTTGTTCAAAATATACTTCTTATTCCAAGTCACCATTCAAGAAGGTTGACTTGACATTCATTTTATATATACTTTTTTAAACACGCAAATGGTAAAAACATTATAATGGATTGAAGTTTGTCTATTGGAGAAAAAGTTTCTTCAAAATATACACCTTCTGCTTGTGCATATCCTTTGCATACTAATCTCGATTTATTCCTAACCACCTATCCATATTCAATTAATTTGTTCCTAAAGACCCACTTAGTGCCAATTAAATTCTCTTCTTTTTTTCTAAGAACAATTTCTCGTGTAAGATTTTTCTTAATATGACCTAGCTCTTCATTCATAGTGTTGATCCAATGTGTATCTTTACTAGCTTCAAAAAAATTCTTGGCTTCTATTTTGGACAACAATGCAAAGTTGGAATGCCCTCGTGTGCTCAGCAATTCATTTTTATTCTAAAATCATCACTCATTATAACCAAATATTTTATCTTTGAAATGAAACTTTTGAACATATCTTGATGGATTCTATGGATGTGGAAGTTATGCCTCTTCCTCTTATTTTTCATTTTTTTCTTTTCAATCTTATTTTTATATTATCTCCCTCGAATATCCATTTCCTTTATGATTTTATTTATGAGGTAATTATTCATTTACTCTTACATCAATGTTTTCAACCACTTTTTATCAGGGTATTTTTCTGTAACATTTGTAGCTCTTTCTTCTGGGTGCTTAACCGAGAAAAATTCATTCATCTATACTAGAATCAAACTTGCTTAAATTTTCTTATTTTTATTTATGTATCACTTGTGTAATGCCCCCTCCCACATATACCCACTTTTATAATCTCCCCAAGCTAAACATGATTTGAGTGCTACTATGATATGACCCTATCTTGAAGTTCCAGTGATGGAAGTGGGACCTACAAACTGAAATATTACTATCATCCCTCAGAGACTATAGATCACTCAGGGGCCTGAGAACCATCCTAGGTGATTAATCCCTGAGCTGGAACTCTTTTTCACTAACTTAACCTCCCAACCGCATCCTTGACACATTGTGCATGTGGTTATGAGGCTATAACCGCACCCATAGGCCTGTTTGTCAGCAGTTATGACCCAAAATATCTTGTTTTGTGCATTCAGTCGCGATATCTATGCCACTTTTTCAATAAATCCTTCGAACCACTGCCCATAACTACTTGTAAGTTTCCAGAAACATAAATAAAGACTAATTATTAAAAAATTGAACAAGATCTTGACCAGAACATACCTAATACATTATAGACATTTTGTCAAACATATGGTAAACATGAAAGATATAGGTCATGAATGCATATTTAATCATAAACTTATGAACTTCATCCGAGAATCACCAAGAAGGCTTAATTCCCTCTCAAGATAGTTGCAATAATACTTGTTAGCCCACGCATTCATCAACCATTCAATAAACTATCAAATCATGAGCAAGATCCATAGCTAGAGCACATCATAGAACCATGCTTATAACCAACATATAACCAGAATAGAAACCATGAAAAATCTGCCATAAAATAAACATAATAACAAGTACATGTTCTCATTAATTACATTAGAAGAATAGTTCATATTAAATTATGCAAAATCCAACCAATTCAAGGACTTCTACCTACCACCCAAACATATATTGGGTTGAACCAAATATTTCTTTCATCCAATCACCCCCATGCCATATTCCAAGCATGACTGTGGGATCTCATGGGATCAAACAAGACATAAACAAACAAGGAATCCATAGGTTAAACCACCTCCACCCTCAAGCTACTGTGATCTCACCTAAACCAATCCTGAGATCAAAAAACCAAACAAAGCTTGGATGCCTCAAAAAATTTTCACCATATATTGACGAATTTTCCTGTCTCCACCTACTTGTCGAGGGATTCCCAGAGAAAACCATATCCACACCCAACCCTTCAGATTTTCCTAAGACCACATAACCCAATTCCAAAACCTTTCGGTAATCCAAAGCTCAACCAAGAATGAATCCCATCACACCATGGCTATCTAGTAAATGGTAAGGCAAGGTTGAAACCACTGTCAAACCAAGAAAATCCCATGCCAATGACAACAAACATAACCAATAACCAAATCCATGTAACATGCATTTGAATCTAGGCATGCTAAATCACACATGCACACTTCTACCTACAAGTACATAGATATTTTCCGTCCTTACTTGCAGTTGTCCAAACTTCCTCTTGTGCTCCCTTGCTTTCCTTGCTTACTTTTCCAAGTGATTATTCTCTCTTCATTGATGATATTGATCAAAAGATGATAGAAAAGTTGTCATTTATTTCTCATATGCCTTTTTATCATTGATATATATTCTCGTCCTTTCATTTTTGCTTTTCCTTTTATTTTCCTTAATTTTATCTATAATTTCCCTTATATGCATATTTGTGTCTCTTCACCTTCATTTTCTTCTATATTCCTATTTTTCCTTAATTAAATGCCACTTATTACCTCTTTTCCTTTTCCAATGCCTTTTCAAATTTCCATAGCCATTAATAAACCGCAAGTGATGCCCACTATGATGTTTACCCACCATTCGGCTTGGAATACGTGTAACATGACCTTGGTATTATTTTTCCTTTATACATGGAAATATAACCCAGGATTGTTACAAACCCCTTCCCCTTGGGGTAACACTGTCCTCGTTGTTCTTTCATGCTTATGACCAGAAATACATATTTCTTATGGAACTTTATAAATGCAGTTCGATGCAATATTTACAATGGAAAATCATTGAAAAAATGACAAACATACTACCTATGGAGCTTTATAAACCCAACTCGATGTAGTATTTACATTGACAACACATATACTTATGCACATATTCTTCAAATAGAAAATAATCATATTTGTTATGGATATTTATAAACACGGATTGAGACAGTATTTAAAATTATATACATATATATATATACATGTGTAAATTTTATCTAATTAGAAAATAAAAGTATGTAGAAAATTTGAATAACTGATATGCTATCCACCGAGATTCTCCTGATCACACACTATTTAGCTTCATGCATAATACAGAATCTCTTCTACCATTGATCATCACATGCGGAAATAAAATCAATTGCATGCACACATTAAAGCCATAAAAATTCACACATATGAACAGAGTATTTCATGGGAAAGCTTAAAGCTGAAAACCCCCAACTATCTGTATATTATACATGCCATGGAGATCATGTAACAATCATAGTACAAAGCTCTTTGCAAGCTCTCATGCACTACCTCCCATGCTACACACTATCAAGCTAGATCTAACAAAACTCATGCTCCAATCTTTAGCCACTTGATAGCCAACCTCAATTGCGTGTTTCAAGCTATGGGATGGCCTCTTTATATAGATAAACCACCTAGATTGAACTGCACAATCCTCATTTATTACTCCACCTATCTGTGTGTTGCAAATAGCAACAGTATAGTCACAACTGATAGTTAACCTGCTCTTTCACCTATTTCTGCACTGGTCTCCACTGAAACTGTCCATGCACTGAAGTTAACTGATGTATTCTTTAGTTGATTTATGAGTTTATAATTAGTGAATTAATTAATAATTAATTCACATCACTCTCACTAATTGTATCTATTAGTTAACTTGGATACAAAAAGCTCAACTATGTTTAGATTAGTTAAACTGAATACAACTCCACTAACTTCCTCAATCAACTCCACCAAACTCTGTCACATGAGTTCTAATTGAAGTCTTCATGCAATAGCTTCACTTAAACCCTAGGAAAAGCGTATTTCCTTCTGTCAGCTGCATGTGCCACATCCAGGCATCAAACTGAAGTGCTTCAAGAGAATAAGATAATGTTTATAGTCCAAATATTATTAAGAGCTAATAATATTCGACTTCCATATTTTTAGGAGAGGCAGTCTAAAAATAGCCTTTGACCTCTTTGACCTAAAAAATAGAGTCCCATCTATTTTTACCAACATGACACATACTCCAAGAATCTCATACATGCAATCCCTGAACCATGCTCCATATGTCTAAAAATAGACAGTCTAAAAATAGATTTTTCCGACAAAAATCACATGTGTGGTCCCCACCTAGTTTAGGTGATCACTTTCCAACTAGGATCAGGAAAGATGTTTCAGGAGGCCTCCTTCACTGTTTCTTGTTGCCATTTTCAACAAAGTATCATGTCACGATGTTTCCATCACAAACAAGGGATTCATCCATAGGCTCACACCTCCACCCTCAAAGTAGTACTAGGATTCACCTCCTTCCCAAGATGTTCAGAATCCATCGCCAAAATCAAATTTTGCATCCAATGTCCAACACTACAATCCTTGCGCTACTTACTCTCTTCGTGAACAGTTACCGACTCATTATTCTAGGGAAAACTCCTAATGTACTTCTTATTCCATTTAGAAATGATAATGACCGAAACAAATTTATTCCCCAAACTACCCTTCTCTGCTTCCCATTCCCTCGAGAAATATGATCACCCGCTTTTGTGCAATCACTCACCTTAGCTAGGTATGTAAGCTTATTAAATACGATTTTGTTTGATGTTTTAAGTTTTGGATAGAAAACTTAGTGAGGAGGCTAGGTCAAGGGTTATTAGGTTTGAATTCCAAGGTAAATTTGTAGAGAAAATGTGATGCTAGGTAGGTAGCTTGAAAGCATGTTTAATTGGTCATTGAGTATAGGATGAAGTGAGAGAGATTTTGAATGAGCACTAAGGTGAATTCATTCATTTAGAAGCAAATAAACATAGCAATATAAATCTTGTCTAAAACAGAGCATGAACAAACATGATTTCTGCTCATAAACTTACAAGAAAAACATCTATGAAAGAATAATATATGGTATTAATCATGAATATATAAACATGCATAATAAGAAAAAATTCTCCAATGCATAACACAAGTATCTCAAAACAATTTCTACAAATTTTTCTTTGATTTCATTCCAAATTGTTGATTACAAAAGCTCCACTACAAAATGAAATTGTCCAACCCCAAAAAATACTAAAGAGAGTCTAATTTAGAGAATATGGACTATGACACCTCATCGGGTTGAAATAACATCCAAAATGGATCATAAATACACAAGATGAGTCATTTCCTAGATTCTAGGGAGGTTAGAAACCATTCCCTGAATTTCAACTATGAACTAGGAGTGTTTTTCACTTACATTAAATTACATATTCCCTCATGATAGGAGGCAAAAACCAACTCAATAAATCTAATTCAAACTCATAGGATAGAAAAACCTCGAATTTGTGAAATTTTTGGAGCTTGAAAAGTGTCCTAAAGAATCCAATGCTAATTTTGTAACATTTGTGACAGAACTGTAACAGAAATTTGTATAAGCATAACATAATTTTGCAGGAACTTTTGAGTTGCTTTTAGGAGTCAAAATCCACTTCTGAAAGAACGGTCAACTAGACCTGTGTATCTAGCTTCCAGAACATCTTTAATTTTTCAAAATTACCCAAGGGAAGGCCTCCAAAAATCCATTCTCCCAAGGTTACTCCAAAAGTGTAACAGAGGCTCTGAAAAGGTGGCAGAAACATGAAAAATGAGTTGTTTTGGTTTTTTTTTTTTAATTAAAGCTTTTCATGCCAAGGGGGTTCCTGATCTGTAATTTACTCATCAAAATGCATCCAACCATGTAAAAAAATCATCATTTGGATGCCCCCAAAATAAGTGTAACAAAATTTTGTTACTGTTTTGTGAGGAGGAATGTCTAGAATTATGCAAAAATCACAAAAAATACCAAAATTGTTCAAAACTTCTCAATATTTGTTTTGTAGCACCTGTGAGTGATGGGCTAAACATCCAAGGAAACTTTAGCCAACAATTCTAAGCTATCCTTCTCTTTAATATTCCTTTGTGCTTCTTTTATCCTTTTCTTCAATTATTTTAGCCTTATTTGAGAAATTATGTTCCTGGTGCGATAATGATTTGCCATGTGTCTTTGCAATTTATTGTCCCTTTTAGCACTCTTAAAGAGTTTCTCCAAATGCTCATTTACCCTTGACAACCAAGTCTGTCTGTCTTGATTAATCTCCATGGCTATAAGCTCATCAAAGGTCAACGATTTAGGTGGATGAGTTGATTGTTTTTGTAGCTCCAACACCCTTTTAAGGCCTCTTGTTTTTGGCCTTCTTGGTTGTGTTTCAACCTCCATGTCCTGCCTTTGATCTTTCCCATGCTAAAGCTTCTGGAAAATAAGCTTTTCAGTTGAATATAATATCCTTCCTCCATGAGCTTTTCACATAACCTCAAACATCGAGTCCTCTCAAAACATCTTTTGGCCAAGGGTGAAGCATTGATTTCATGCATAGTGAAAGGTTCTAACTTGAGGTGGCACCCTCCCTTGAAGCCATTCTTCTCACTGTCTATCTTTTTTATCGCTAAAAGAATGAAAACCATATTATTTTGATCGGACAGGTATATGTAGTGAAACCTAGAAAAAACAGAGTGTAAGGGTGAGGTAGGTTTAGGGGGTGAGATGAAGGGTTATGGAGATAGGAAAAAATTCAGTGAAAAGGGTGGAATTTTAGCTCCATATTGTGGGTGGAATGAAGGGAAATGGATGTGAAGAGGGTGATGAAATCAAGCAAACACAGGAAATTCCCAATTTTTTACTATGAAAATTTACTAGAATTTAGGGTTTTATGAAAATGATTGTTAGGGATGATATGGATGGTTGGAGATGTGAGGATGAGGTATATGAGAGGTGTAGGATAGTGTTTATGCACTAGGGTTAGGGTTTATTTAGCTGGATTAGGTTAAGTTTTATCAAATGGAGTCTTTCTATATCATGGAGAAGTGATGATATGGAGAAATATAGAGTAAGCATGAAAATGATTGAAAACACACTAACTTGACCAAGGGAGGGTATGAGAATAGTGAATTACTATTTGTGAGAGGTCCAAGGAGTAGTGGTCATAAGACTTGAGCTTCTCTGAAGAGATTTGAAGCTAAAAACCTAATTTTGGACCCTCTCTAGAGGTGTAATACCAAATAACAGAAGTGTAACAACACTTCCCAGAAGCGTAACAACTGATTCCAGAAATGTAACAAAGGAATTTCCAAAATCTAGAATTTTCCAGAACAATTTTTTCAAAATAGGGCTTAATTATGGATCATTTTATCTATAACCATAATTTTTGTTTCAAACTAAGAGATTTTTTTTTTCTTTGGCATGTTATGAACAAAAGCCTTCATTTTTCCAAAATACTTTCCCATTTTCTCAGAATCCAAGTTTGAATTTGATCACTCAAAATTTTCAAAGCATATCACACTCTAAGCAGAAGCATAGCACCTACATTGATAGGGATTTTGGAGGCCTTCCCCGAGGATTTTTGGACTGCAAGTGGTATGGTTTTAAATTTTAGGATGTCTACTACAAAATGGAGTCATCAAGAACTACAAACCCCTTCTCCAAACCCCTGAAAATTTTATTTGAAGACAACATGTCCAAAAGTTGAGAAAATGACCTGGAGCAACTGTATCTTGATAATTTGTCTCAAAACATAACTACTGTGCATAAAATGAAGGATTTTTTTGTTCTTTGGCCTATTATTGACAAAAACCTCTTTCATTTTTGTAAAATGCATCTCCATTACTTAATCAACTGATTTTGAAGCCAAATTGTCCATGTAGGTAATGTAAACCATAGAAAATGATCACAAAGCTCTAAAAATGATTCCATGGGTATGAGTTGGCTCAAACTTGGAATGATGACCTCCCTTGTGGGCTTTTCCCTTCTCCCTCCATGGTGTTTTTCAACAAGATGAAAATCCTAGCTAGATGAAAATGGGTATGGGAGGTGTAGAGTTAGGAAAACAAGGGATAGTGGTAGGGTGTTTTTAGGAGCAGAAATGAGGTAGAAGGAAGCTAGGGAAAAATCTGTAAAAAATAAAGGAGATAGGTTGATGAGTTGGAAATAGGTGCAGGTGAAATTTCTGGAAATGGGCATCTCAAAGGTGCCCAAAGGGTCAAAACACATGGTTTCACTAGTTTTTCTGCCAAAATGTACTGAAAATTAGTGTTTTAATGAAATTGATGTGAAAGAGGGATGTGAGTGATAGGATATGTTAGGGTATGGTGTATGAAGGTTATATTAAGTTTGTAGATGATTAGATTAGGTTTTATCAGCTGAACCAAACAAAAGATGAAAAACACAAAAAACGTAGTGGAGGTAACCTAATGAAGGAAACCACTCATTTGCTGATGAATTTTGACTTGAGAGAGGTATGAAGGATGTCCAATTACTATTTAGGAAGCGAATGAACCTTTGTGTAGTGGTTTTGAACCGTGGAGAATTGATTTGGAGTTCAAACACCAAAAGTGCAACACACCAAGAAGCGTAGCATAGGTTGTCTTGGCACAAATTTTCTTATTTTTGTTCAACTCGTGGAAGCTATGGCGTATGATGGTGAGAAGAGAGGAGGTCTTTACTTATTTCCCTATATTTTCTAACTCCCTATGCAAATGACTTTTATGGTGAAAATGATATTTTTTTCACTTTATTTTATGACATAATTGAATCTTATGGTGGTGAAAATCAGGATCTATTCCCCACAAAGTTCTTGGAACTCAAAGGGATCGTCGAGGATATGGGTGTTATGGGGATTACCATGAAACCGGATGCGCGCCCTGTTAAATGATGGCCCTATCACCTAAACCACAAATATAAACAGAAATTCAAGGAGGAAATTGAGAAGATGGTGGTCGCAGGTATCATTGAACCAGTGGAACGATCAGATTGGGTAAGCCCTATGATGGTCCAGGAAAAGAAGACTAAAGGAAATATAAAGATCTGTGTAGAACTACACAAGTTAAATGATGCATACGTACATGATCCCTTCCCTACACCGTTCTCCGATGAAATTCTGGATAATGTGGGAGGTCAGGAAGCTTACTCGTTTATGGATGGGTTCTCAGGTTACCATCAGATTTGTATAGTGCCTGAAGACCACAGCAAGACAACCTTCGCGACTGAATGGGGATCGTTCCAATACACTGTCATGACATTTGGACTAAAGAATTCCCCTGTCATATTTTCATGCATAGTTGTAGCAGTATTCAAGGAATTCATTCATAAGTTTCTGGAAGTCTATTTCGACAATTGGACATTTTTTGGTTTAGTAAAGAACCATGTGTCAAACCTGTGCATGATGTTGGATGCCAGCAGGAAACACAAAATTTCGCTAAACATCAAGACATGCATATTATGTGTCCCATTTGGGATTCTATTAAGACACGTGGTGTGTCAGCAGGGATTGATGGTTGACTCAGCCAAGATCACAATTATCATCAATTTTGCAGTCCCCACTACTGAGAAACATTTGCGCTCCATCCTAGGCCATACTGGTTACTAAAGGAATTTTATTCAGGGGTACGCTTTGATCATCGCCCTGATGGAAAAGTTTTTGAAGAAGGATGTCTCTTTTTTTTGGGATGATGAGTGTCAGAAAATATTTGAGCTACTAAAGGAAAATACGATAACTGTACCTATTCTTATATTCCTTGATTGGGCAAAGGTCTTTCATGTACATGTGGATGCATCAGGGATCACATTAGGAGTTGTCTTATCGCAACCTGGAAAAGGGGACATCGATCATTTGGTTGTGTTTGCTAGTAGAAATCTCTCTAGTGAAAAACGTAGCTACTCTACCACGGAGCGTGAAGGGTTGGAAATGGTGTATGCCTTACAGAAATACATGCACTATTTATTGGGTGGAAACTTCAAGATGTTCACAAATCATTCAGCTATAAAGTACCTGGTCAATCTTATCCTGTGTTGGGGGGGAAGATCTGTAGGTGGTTACTATTGTTTCAAGGGTATGATTTTGAGATCATCTTGAAATCGGGGAGGTTGAACGTCGGGCCTGATCACTTGTCTCGAATCGAGAATGGGGAAGAGCCAACTAACCTAGAAGAAGAATTACCTAATGCGCAGCTATTTGCTATCAAGGTGGTTGATGAGCACTTTGTAGATATTCTTCATTTTTTGACCACGGGTAAGGTGCCAGATGGTTATTCAGTGCCACAAAAAAAGGAATTGGTCACCTGCGCAGCCGACTTTACAATAATCATAGGAAAAGTGTACAAGTTAGGCGCGGATGAGGTGTTGTGAAGGTATGTATTGGAACATGAAAGACAAGCTATCTTGGCTGAGACTCATGGAGGAATTGCAGGAGGGAATTATGCAAGAAAATCCACTGCGCAAAAAATATTAAGGGTTGGGTTGTGGTGGCCCACATCGCATAGCGATGCCCATGCATACTATCAGGCCTGTGATGCATGCCAATGAACTAGAAAGCCCTCGCATCGAGATGAGATGCCCCTGCAACCACAGATGGATCTGCAAGCATTAGAAAAATGGTCTATAGATTTTGTGGGACCCATCACTCCCCCAGGAAAGAAGACAGGTGCCCAATATATCATCAATTGTAACCAGATGGGCGGAAGAAAAAGCTGTCAAGGATTGTATTGCAGATAATGCTGCTCACTTCATTTTTGAACATATTCTGACCAGGTTTGGTTGCTCAAAGATCCTAATGAGTGACAGAGGTACGCATTTTTTTAATGAATCCATTGTAGCTTTGATTAAGGAATTCTAGATCCACCATGCGAAGAGTACCCCATATCACCCACACGCGAATGGGGCAGTAGAAGATTTCAATAAAATTATGGAACATCACGCTGATTGAAGTGATTGGGATGTGCACATCCCCTTAGTACTTTGGGCCTATAGGACCACATGTAAGAAGCTCACGGGAAAAATGCCCTTCCGAATGTTCTATGGGAAGGCGGCCATCATGCCTATGGAATACATTCTTCCTAGCCTATGCATCTCAGCTTTCACAAACATGGCAGAACCAGACATCATGGAGGAACTCTTGGCGCAGCTGGTGACCCTGGAAGAAGATCGGTTCATTACTCAGTTCCACCAACAGGTTCAGAAGGCTCGCGAAAAATCTTAGCATGATCGACATATTCAGCAGAAGATATTTAAGGAGGACGAATTGGTATTACTTTACGACGGCCAGTTTGCGTGACACTTAAGGAAGTTCTGTAAGTAGTGGTTGGGCCCATATATAGTGAAGGATATTACCAATGGTGGTGCGGTTAGATTGGCTACATTGCACGGAGATTTCTTTTTGGGCTACATTAATGGAAGTCGTCTAAAACCCTATAGGGAAAACCCAGTGCCGACCAAATGACTATATGGCTGAAGTAGATGTGTAAAGGATGTTGCACATGCCAGGGCCTGAAAACAAAGGCAAGGTCGATGGCTGTGCATGGATGGTGCGTAGGGCGAGAGGTACAAAGGGGTGTGATACAAGCACATGGGTTGTACACAGTTGAAAAAACTAGCCATTGGAACAGGACAACTCCGTGAAAAAATGATTTTACCATTGGACGGAACGGGCAATTGGAAATTAATGTGGCGATCGGGGAATATTTTTTACTGTTTCCATAATGATAAGTTGCAATTAATACTAATCCGACCATTTTTACCCCTCGAAGGCTATAAACAGAGGGGTGTCGGTCATAATGGATTTGTTTCCTTTCTGAGACTCTTGCGCCTTGTGCTCCTCCATGAACTCGGACTAATTTGTGCCATTGCCATCTGTATGTCTGGGTGAGCTACCCCTTCTTACAGCAGCAGCCCTGAATTCGTCTTGCGAGCAAGGATGACAATGACTAACCCCGCTGAGTCATTTCCTGTCACAGCTTCCAGGGAAGTTGGGTCTGAATATGTATTCAAAGTAACCCCTAAGATGGAGGAGGTCCTGTCTACACCGACTAAGAGGAAGGGTAAGGGGAAGATGAGGGGTTATGTCTACTACGCAGAACATTAATAATGATGTTGTCAAAAGAGCGCAGTTGTCCATAGCTTTTGAGAGAAGGGCCCTGTACTGGTTTATAGGATACATTGGTCAACACGTGAACGCATCAATACAAGATATTAAGGATTCCCTGAAGCAACAATTCCGAAAGCCTAAATCATACTGTTAGTGTGTAGTCGAATTCAAGGAATTCAAGAAAGGACCTACAGAGTCCATTTGGGAAGATGACCAATGATTGAAGAAGGTCATTAGTGATGGGGGATTTATCTACGAGGACAAGCATCACAACGAGCAGTTTATCGCTATGCTATTACCACACCTACACGGACCCATGGGACAACAAAAGATTGGATCCCAAGAAGAAGCTATGGAAATCTCCATGAAGTTAGAAGCGGCACCGAGATATGATACTCAGTTCACGGCACTACAAATCCAGAGCCAGCTAGAGGCAATGCACTTATAAATTCAGAGCTTACGAAAGGATCGGGGTAAGGAAGCTAGCCCAGATTTCTAGTGCATACATTGTAGGGTGTCGGGCCATACTAAGGATCAATTCCCTTTGTTGTCAGATTATATGCAAGCTGGGGGGAAAATCCCTCTACGCCCTAGGGAAATGGTCGAACCTAGTATCCCCATGCTATGGTGTGTTGATTTTCGGGTAGCAGGGAGACATGACACAGATCACTACCCATGTTTAGGTGCCTAAGTTCTAGAACTGAAACAACAGTCATGCAGATTATGCTCGTCTATGGGTCATGACGAAAAAATCTGTCGAACACTCGACCTCATGGTAGATAGGGGAAACCTAAATAGGGTGCAGGCAGACCCCTCATCACCACTATCTCCTTTTGGGCGGGGTGGATCCCCTGCAAGAGGAAGGGGAGGAGGGAGAAGGGGGATTGTAGGATGAGGATGTGGACAACCTATCTGCTACAACTATGGGGACGTGGGACATTATGCAAGAGACTTCCAAAACCATGTGCGCCAATCCTGTAGATATTGCAGGCATTTCAACCATATCATTGAATATTTTGTTGTGTAACCAGCTCCAAAAATAGAAGAAAAGAGATATCAATTCCTTAGAAATAATCCACTTCGAGGGGGAAACCTCCAATACATTACATAAATGAACAATTCTTGGATGATACAATTTACAAAACCTCCTTTCTATATATAGGAGTCCGCAGGGTCACAATGTAATCCTAGTGAGACCGCAATGTAATCCTAGTGGGGCCACGATGTGATCCAAATCTGCTTGAGCCTAACAATACTAATTTAAGGGCACGATAATAACAATATGGGGTTACAAGGGTACAATAATAACAATAAAGGGGTTACACTAATAACAATAAGGGACTATACTAGTAATATAAGGACCTAACATGCCCCTCTCCTTCAAAAAAGTGTTGTCGTCAACGCTTGAGTAGCTCTGGGTGCTTCTGTATAAACTTCTCATCCTCCCATGTAGAATCTTCAGTGGGTAAGTTCTTCCACTTGATGAGATACTCTGAAATTGATCGATTCCGTAGCTGTCGAGATCTTGTTTCCGTGACCGCTTCAGGTTCCAATATGATTTTTCCTTCCTCATCAAGTTATGGAAATATTGTTTGAACTGGAATATTTTCACCTATAACCTTCTTTAAGCATGAAACATGGAAAATTGGATGCACTCGTGAAGAAGCAAGAAGCTCCAATTTGTATGCCACAGTACCAATCTTTTGCAACACCTTGTAAGGACCATAATACTTTGGCGATAATTTATTATCCTTATTAGCTTGCTTGAGGACATTTGTTTGTATGGTTGTAGCCGTAAAAATACCCAGTCTCCTACATCAAAAATTCTCTTGCTGCAATGTTGATCCGCCTGTTGTTTCATTCGGTTTTGTGCCAAATTCAGGTTGTCCTTTAAGAGTTGGAGAACTAGCACTGATGCTCGATGCTTGATCTTCCTTGCTTGAACCTTCGAATTTTCCCTTAAAAATGATGTGATGGATGGTGGATGATATCCACAAGTGCCATAAATGAGGTCATTTTACTGGCTGCAGTATGGAAGGAAGTGTTATACCATCATTCGACGAGATAACCACTTGACCCATTGTGTTTGTTTATCGGATACAAAACAACGAAGATATCCTTCCAAACATTTATTCACTATCTCAGTTTGACCATCGGATTGAGGATGATAAGATGAGCTATGAGCATTGAGTACCCAAACAAAAATAACTCCGTCCAAAAATTTCCAGTAAAAATGGGATCTCTGTCGCTCACAATAACCTTTGGGTTTCCATGTAGCTTTCGAATTGTGTCCATAAATGTAGTAGCAATTGTACTTGCTTTAAATGGATGAGATAATGCACAAAAGTGTGCATACTTAGTAAGTCTATCAACTACCACCATGATGACACTCTTTTGTTCGGACTTAGGTAAACCTGTGATAAAATCCATTGAAATCTCCTCCCAATGTTGACTTGGAATGGATAAAGGTTGTAGAAGTCCTGGGGTCTTAATTGTCTCAACTTTATTTTGCTGGCAAACCAAACATTCCGCCACAAACTTTTGAATATCAGATTTAAGGTCATCCCAAAAAAATTATTTCTTCACCCTGTGGTAAGTTTTTAAAAATCTTAAGTGTCCTCCTAAAGGAGAACTGTGCAATTCCAAAAGAATCTTTTGTTTTAATTGGGAATTCTTACAAATATATGTGCGATCTTTGTACCATAAGGAATCATTTTCCAACTAAATGTATCTGACATACTAGGATATTGCTGCAAATTTTGAATGAGAATACACACTTCTTCATCATTCTTCCATTCGTCCCTTGCTTCGGTTATCCAATATGGTTGGATAATAGAAATGGCACAAATCATGCTTCCACATCTTCATCCTTTCTTGAGAGTTCATCTGCAACAACATTTAGGTTCCCTTTTTTTGTAGATGATTTCGAAGTCATAACAGAACATCTTTGTGACCCATATTTGTTGTTCTTCTGAGATAGTCTTTGCTCCAAAAAGTATTTAAGACTATCATAATCATTTTTAACCTTGAAGTGTCTTCCCATTAGGTAAGGTTGTCATTTCTTTAGTGCATGTAATATTCCCAACATTTCCTTCTCATAAATATCTTTATGTAAATACTTTCCTTTGATTGGACGACTTTCAAAAGAAATGGGTCTTCCTTCTTGCATTAAAACAACACCAATTTCATTTCCTGAGGCATCACATTCCACAATAAAGGTTTTTGTGAAATCTGGCGTAGCTAAGACTGGTGCTAGGCACATTGCTTCTTTAAGATGTTCAAAGACCTTAGTTGCTTCAGGAGTCCATGAAAATGCATCTTTATTCAATAATGTTGTTAGAGGTTCTGCTATTCTCCCATAATTCTTAACAAACTTGTGATAATACCCTGTTAACCCGACAAATCCTCGCAACTACTTTATGGTTGTGGGGACTTTCCATTCCCTAATGGCTTTAATTTTGTTAGGGTCTACCTTAACACCCTCATGAGATACAATATGACCCAGATATTCCACCTCTTGCACTCCAAAGAAACATTTGGATGTTTTTGCATATAATTGTTTCTCCTGTAATAGTTTGAGCACCCTGTCAACATGTTTGAACATGATCCTTCCAAGATTTGTTGTAGATTAGTATATCACCAAAAAATACCAGCACACATTTTCTAAGGAAGGGTTTGAAAATGGAATTCATCAACCCTTGAAATTTAGAAAGTGCATTGGTAATGCCAAAAGTCATGACCAAAAATTCATAATGACCCTCATGAGTTCAAAATTCTATTTTCAGAATATCTTCGGTCTTCATTCTAATTTAATGATATCCTAAACTAAGATCCAACTTGGTAAAATAATTTTCTCCTTGTAATTCATCCAATAATTCATGAATCACATGAATGGGAAATTTATATTTAATAGTGAGCTTATTGAGCTCCCTATAATCTGGACACATGCACCATGATCCATCCTTCTTGTGTACCAATACTACGGGAGTAGAGAAAGAACTTTGACTAGGTTGAATTATACCAGCCTCTAACATTTCTGCAACCATACATTCAATTTTGCTCTTTTGGACATAAGGATATCTATAAAGCCTGATGTTTGGAGGAACACTTATGGGAATCAAATTAATAACATGATCATGATCACAAATAGGTGGGAGTTCTTTGGGAGTTTCAAACACCTTGGAATGATTGTCCAAGACTTGTTGGAGGTCTGAGAAAATAGATGATTTTGATGTTGGAACTTCTAGTGAGCATAATTGTGCAATTACGCCTGCGTTGTTCTTTCTTTAGAAGCTTTTCATGACATTAGAGCTTATTATCTTTCTCGCTTCCCCGCAATGCCATATTACCTAGGCCTTTCCTTGAAAAAAATTTCAAGAAAATTTCTTGAAAATTAAAAGCTACCATCCCCAAAGATTGTAACCATTGTACTCCTAGTACAACATCAACACCTCCCATAGGAATGGAAAGCATTGGACTATTAAATACATATTCCCCCATGGTTAGCTTGATATTATGGCATTTTCCATAGCAATTTATAGTTCCTCCATTTACAACCATCACTTGACATTCTAGTGCTAGGTATAAGAAACAATTCAATTCCTTCGCTACCTTACAATGAATAAAATTATGGGTACTACCTAAATCAATCAACACTATTACCTTTTTATTCTTGATATGTCCTTCTATCTTGAGAGTCTTAGGAGTGGTAATTCCTGCCAATGCATTACACGATATGGTTGGATCATTTCTTAGATCATTTCTTCCTCTTCTAGGGCTGGTTCCTGGTGTATACTCTTCTTGTTCATTTTCTTCTTCCTCTTCACAATCTATGTAAAATAATTTCTTCTCAGCACACTTATGACCTTTAGTGTATTTTCTATCACAACTGTAGCAAAACCCTTTTTCTCTTTTTTCTTCCAAGTGTTGTGGTGTCAACCTTGTAGGTTGTGGAAATATAGGAGTAGCAACACTTCTGAGTGTATGACGATTTCATGCTTTATAAAAGTGAGTGGTAGGCTTCCTTGTCGCCATAATTTTGTTCAATTTTTCTTGCCAACTTTGAATACACTTCTCGATGAATCGAGGTTCCAAAATGCGAACTTCATGTTGGATGTTATCCTTTAAAGTGCCTATGAAGAGATCAATCCTATGTTCCTCACGGAATATCGATTACCCTTATATTCAATTTTTGAAAGTCCTGGAAATGTGCTGCCCCACTAAACCCTTTTGTTTGAGATTTATCAATTGGCTAAAGAAGGTGTTGCTCTTTGTATCCTCATAATGTGCTATCATTTCCTCCGTAAAAATTGACCAAGTGACAATTTTGTTACGGGAGAAAAGCCATAAATACCATACAAATGTATTTTGTTCTAAATGTAAAGTTGCAATGTGTAGCTTTTGTGTGTTTTGCACATTATGGAGATCAAAATATTGCTCCATCTGTAGTATCCATGTTACAAGATCCTTTCCATCAAACTTCCTCATATCCATTTTTGGAATATGGTGGTTCTTCCCACCAACATTAGAGTTTATGAAATCACGATTAACATTTATTTTGTTCTCATCATGAGTTTCTTCTACTATCTTTTCACCATTAGGAAACCTTTCTTGTATCAACTTTGTCAAACCTTCCATGTCTGCTTTTAGAAAATTCTTCATGTTTTCCATTTTCTCATCTATCTTAGCTTCCATGTCATCCATCTTAGATTCCATGTCAGCCTCCATGCCATCCATCTTAGCTTCCACGCCTTTCTTCAAAACTTCCATTTCATTTTTTGTTGCTCTTTGCGAGAGTGAAATTTGTTGCACTTGCTCTTGTAATTTTGATACATCATGTTGCAATTCTTCATCTTCATGAGTCATAGTAGAGCCTTCTGAAGGCTTAATGGGTGTTGAATTATTTTTACGGGGCATCTTTTAGAACCCAATACTGATATCTATTCTACAATATGCCCTTGGAATCAATTCAAAATGATTCTTCAAACAAGACTTATGCAATTCGGAAAAAAAATACACACCTTTTTCTTGCTTTTCAGGAGTTCGATATTGAAATTGGATTATCTCTGTGATTGTAGCACTTCAATAGTTTAATTTCAATACCGACGTAGCCCTCTGAATTCTCTTTCGAATGCCATAGGTCTGACCTGATTTGGATTCTCCAAGACAAAGTTGTGTCCAATCTCCCACAATGACCTAATTATGGACTCGTTCAGTAGAGCGAACTTGTACGACTTTCCACGTGTCACTGTTTCAACCTTCGGCTCTGAAATTGATATCCAAGAAACTACAATCCGTGTAATTGCGACCACTTTTTACAACACTCCAATCCGATTCTCATAGAGATAGTTATGAATCTTTTCCCATGATCACCTCTTTAAGATGAAATTCAGGAGCCTGAAAAAGCACTACCTTCCAAAGACCATATCTCCAAAAATATTGCGAACCAAGCTCTGGAATTTTTTTACGAGTTTCCTCAGGATTTCGGCTTTGCACCCTAAAAATTTCAGATTCTGAACATTCGTAGAAAAAAATTTATAGCGACAATTCCATGATGACCTGTTTAGAGCAACGAAACCATAGAATCCAAAGCTCTGATACCAAATGTTGTGTAACCAGCTCCAAAAATGGAAGAAAAGAGATATCAACACCTTAGAAATAAGCCATTTCGAGGGGGAAACCTCCAATACATTACATAAATGAACAATTCTTGGATGATACAATTTACAAAACCTCCTTTCTATATATAGGAGTCCATGGGGCCATAATGTGATCCTAGTGGGGCCACAATGTAATCCTAGCCGACCTAACAATAATAATTTAAGGGCAAGATAATAACAATATGGGGGTTACCAAGGTACAATAATAACAATAAGGGGGTTACACTAACAACAATAAGGGACTATACTAGTAATATAGGGACCTAACAGATTGTCTAGTGCTTATAGCAAAAATGCAGGAAAAACAGCAGAAAACCACGCAAAACGTATAACGGGTTAAGTCAGAACCATGAGATGATGGGCCAAGTATCAATGTGATAACACGCAGCTGCATCGCCACCGGAGGGGCTGAGGAAAAATTTGTGGTCGAACCACTTGTCAGGAGGGCCGTCAAGAAAAAGGAAATCTTAGATTTGAAAAAAGGAGAAGGAAACCTTCATGGAGGCTCAGAAGGAAATATCCAAAGACGAGGCATCCACCTTGAAGACTGCGGTAGATTCAAAAGCAGACGAAGCAGTTAAGCCATTCCTTTAGGCATGTATGAAGCTGTTGTGCAACCAGAAGGCAGTAGATAATCTCCAAGCATTAATAGATAGCTGTGCAGAAAAGGTTGCCTCACAACCAGAGGTTAAAACTATGAACAAGCTACACAAGAAAAAAAAAAGGGCTAGACGGGAGATGCGCATGACTGCGCAGATTGGATACTATGAAATGGATCAAGTCATCCTTTACTTAGGATCAGACGCAAATGTCCTTCCCAAGAAAACTTGTAAAAGAATGGGGGAACCTAAGATGGAATGGTCTACTATTCAACTACGGATGGCTATTCAGCAAAATATTATCCCATTGGGACGACTGACAGAGGTTGTAGTAGACATTGCAGGTGTTAAAGTTTATGTTGATTTTGAGGTAATCTAGATAGTGTATGATGCAGACCCTTACCCCGCGCTCTTAGGCCTAGATTGAGCTATTGACATGGGAGGTATCATTAACTTAAAAAGGAGGAGCATGATATTTAAAATTGAAGGTACACGGGTGATAGTCCCTTTAGATCCAGCAGAAGGTGAGCGATACACTGAACCAGTATGAGAGGAGGAGGATGTTGATCATATCTACAAGCTGACCGCCCGGGACAAATAATTGATCAATCCCATGGATAATGGTATGATATGCTAGGAAAAATATAGTGAGTGCTTATTAGGCCTAGGAATCATTGGATGGAATATACGGTAAATCCTGGAGGGTGGAATCTAGGTTGGGTCCTAGTGATCCGGTGAGGATTGTGGTAAAGCCTAGAAAATAGGAGATAGGAAAATTCCTCACAGTGTAGGTGGAGAAATATGGTGGCATCCATGCTTGTTTTTTCCTAGTGATCTGGTGGAGATCATGGTAAATATTTTTATTACATGTTTATTTTTTTGGCCTAGTGATTCGGTGAGCATTGCAGTAAAGTCAGTTTCTATTGATGAGAGTGAGGTGGTTTAGCCTTGGCAATCCCTGGTTGGCTCTTTTGGTTTGAGTCCCACATTTATGCTTGGAATATGGCACGGGGGAGAATGTTTGGAGAGAGATTTGGCTCATCCAATCTATGGTCAGGTGGAACGTGGTAGTCCCATAGTGGGTCGAATTTTTCATTCACAAATAAGAGTTCCTTTCCTTGGTAATTTATGTGTAAATGTACTAGATTCTATGTATCATTTATGGTTGTTGTATTCTCATTATTTTTGTTTTTTATATGTTGGTTATGGTTATATTTTATGACAGTGAAAATGTATGGCTCTCGTCATGTTTTAATTTTTAAATGAATGAGCAATGAATATATGACTGAATAGATGATAATGCATCTAATGATATAAGGGAAAAATGCTTCTTAGTGATTCTCATATAATTATGAGAACCCTATGCTCAGATTTGTTGTTTAAACCTGTATATTACATATTTGTGACATGTCTGACGAAATTCATGTCATGGCTAGTAGGGTTCCATTAAATTCCTTGTTCAAGTAATTGCATTTATATCATTATTCTTCTATTATCTTTCATTCCTGAAAGTGTCATGGAGTTTTGGGCAGTGACCTGAGCACTGGGCCTGGAAAAGTGGCACATGAATCGGGGCCACAGGTTCAGAACTACCTGGAACATTCCCCAGTCACACACATACCCATGTTGTGCAAGTGACTGGAGGGTTACAATCGCACTCTTACCCATATCAATGGAGTGACTAGGGTATTGATTCATTAAAAGGCTATTTTGTCTCAGGGGCTAGCCTCCTGGAAGGTTTGGATGGCTCTTGGGTGTCCTGTAGTAGGTGCAGAATGCCTGTGTAGTTGTCTTATATCGATTCCACTTCCTTAAGGTCACCTAGGAGGTCAAATCATATCATAGTAGCCTCTCATCACATGTTTACCCTAGTTGATCAGTTTCTTGGGTAGATGTGAGAGGATGGTGTTACAGTTTCTCACCAAATTTAATTGAATCGAAAATTTGAATACAGGTAATGGACTTTTTCCATGGAAACAATGCAAAAATATTATCTCTTAGACTATCCCTGGAGGAAAACCCATAACCTTAGATAGGATAAAGCATAAGGATAATACTAGGTAAGCCACCCATTGTTACTGGGAAACCTTACCTATTGTTTAAAGTCTCAGGAAAGGTCCTAAACCAAAAAGGGGAATCCTTAAATTCCTATTCTATGTTTGCTACATGGTTAGATATTTTATTCTCTTAGAATGAGTATTCAATGCATGCTTTCATTCATAACAAAAAATATGTGTGGATGATGGCCTCATCCACTTTTTGGCCCCTGCTATGCATTTCCCTTGTCATTGTTGCCTATCTATATGTAGTCTTGAAATCTGATTTCTAAATGTTGTAAATACGTCTCTGCTTAGTGTGTGAGGGTTTCAACAACATCAGCTAATGTTTTCTCCAAATTATCCCTGTCATTTTACTGTTGGACAAAAATAGGTATCTAATTTGTAAGAAATGAACACAAAGTAACCTCTAAGTGATTACTCGACCATTTCCTTGAGGAATTAGAAACTGATCAATTAAATCAACTAGTGGACCAATGGGGTTTCCATAGCAATTTACTACATTACAAAGATCTTCATCAAGATGTTCAAAATATTCACAAAATATTTTGAGTATTGTTTCAAACAATCCTCATCACTATATTGAATTACATTGACTACCCATACAAGTGGAAAAAACATTGTCAATAATAGTAGGTTGACGATAATTAGCACATCATTGGAATTTGACATTGGCACTCACGAGATTTGATCTTTCACTATTTCTATTGTCTCTCCTCTTTTTCAATTATATTACCCAAAATGATATGACAAATGGAGAAAAATTCCCCTGTAAATTATTTAAGTCCTATGTAAGAAATAGTGGAACCCTTTGTCAATAAAATGTAGATTAAACCATGCACGTTATCCCTTCAACACAGTTTCGGTACTTTCTTCCATTCTTATAATTACCATGTATCTATTCTTAAATAGAGCTATGCAATGAATGTCCTACCTTTTAAATAGGATAAGAAATTTAATATGTGATAGAGGCGTTGTCTGCAACACCTTATTGACATTGACTTGCAGGTAAACTTTGCTGGAATAAGTTTCCATCGGAAACTATCTTGTTTAGTAGGGGGGTTTAGCTTCATATTTCTGGTTTTGCGATTTAGTGTAGGTGTAACTTTTCATGTGAAGTCAGTCTTGGTCAAGTGTTTTTTACTGAATTAATTGGTAAGGTGCCATTCTATATCCAAAAGTTTGCAGTTCTTTAAAATGAAAAGGGATCTTGTATTCCATTCTTAGATATGGGTGCACGGGAAATATATCTACTTCATCAAACAGAATGGAAGTTGGAAAAAACATTATTTTATTACATACAGTTAGATCCATGGGAATTCTATCTAATTCATCATTGAGAATGGAGTTGGAAAAAATATTATTTTTATTCATACAATTTGATTATTTTACTAAGTCAAGATGAGGAATTGCACATCACATATCAGTGAAAATTCTATGACAACATTCACCCATTCAAGGACAATTTTTTGTGATGCAACCTTGCTTATTTTTTGCAACATTCTACTCAAGAAACCTTTAATGTGGGATAAACATATCGTTTATGAGTCGCATTGTTAGCATCACCATCCTCAATATCATGTGCCAATTTTATTGAGCTACTAAGGTCATTCTGAAAGCTAATGTTGGCTTAATTTATGCCAATAAAATAACACAAACTAAACATACATTATAAAACGTTCATTTTCTTGAAGTTCCACTCAAAATTCATGAAAAACACTTCAATGCATACTCATATTTCCTTATTTTCACAACTTAATCAATAAAAGCAACTAAAACTTCTTCTTTGAAAATATAGGCATACCTTTAGGCTAGCAAGTAGGCCATTTGATTAACTTAGTTCTCAAGTTCCATTTCCCATCAAATCAAGTGTACTATAGATCCATTCTAGAAGATGATAAGATCAAATTTAAATTAATTCGTAAACTTCTACAAAATATAGAAACTACCTTTAGAGAACATTAACTCAAAATCCACTATTCAAGTGAGTGATTATTCTCATGAAATTGGAAAAATTATCCTTGTTAGCCATTCACAACCTCGGCTTTTTTACTTGACAATTATAAGAGAGGAGAGTTTCCTTCAAAACCCTCCACCTTTAGATTTTTTTTGTGTCAACAAGGTTCTATGATTCAATATTATGCTTCACATCACTCTAGGCATCAAGTTTCACGTGCTATGTTGGGATGTCTTTAAACATTGAGTTCCAACAATGAATAGAACTAATTACATTTTTTCTTTTCTTTTGTCACCATGACCACTTTTATTTATGTTGTTTCTATGTCTATAAGAGCTTTTAATTATGATATCAAATTTTTGGTAAATTTATTTGAAAATAAGATATTACAAGACTTTCATATCTTTGGCTAGAATATTTTTTTTAACTTTTAATTTTGTTTACTATGTGAATAGACTCTAAAGGTAAGGTTAGGATATCAAAATTTTAAAAAATCTAGACTCAATTAGTAATAAGGATATTTTATTGTGTATTTTAAATCTTAAAATGAAGTATAATTTAGTTCTTTGTATTCCCTTAAGTCCTCAAATTTTCGAAGAATTGTGATTTCACCCATAGGAATTAAACATAGATTATTTAATATTGTGATTTCACCCATAGGAATTAAACATAGATTATTTAATATTTTATAATTTTTCATTTGAAAGACATCTATATTCTTTTAAATATATGTAATTTGTGGCCTAACCCTTGATGATATGATATTTTTATAATTTATTTCATTTGAGAGACCTCTTTTTTATTTCATATATAAAGTACTATGTCAAATGTTTTCCATACTCGAAATTATACTAAAATAGGTTAATTGAAGACTCTTTTTGAAAAGAGATTATCGATTCCCTGATATATAAATTGCTTATGCATTTTTTCGTTTCACTAGATTAACCCATTCCTAATTCATGATGACTTTTATTCACAAGGGAAAACATTATACTCTATAATAGCATCATGATTTGACACTTATAAGGAAAATTGTATTTATCTCCCTGTTAGACTAGATTGTTAAGGAAATACGTAGGATTAATAAGCCTACACATAAGAGATAAAAAAAGTCGTGAAATTATATATTTTTTAATATGCATACTTTCGTCAAATACATAAGGGCACAGGCTAGCAATCAAATATTTGAATCCTCTCAGTCGACGTAATCCTTGGATAATCAATGCCAAAACTGAGGGAAAGAAGAGTTGGTCATTTGAAACTCTCGTTGGATAGAACTCGTATCCATTAAACATCTAATGCATCATCATCGACTCGTATGCCCCAAACTGATGAAACAATGTGTTTGATATTCAAAACTCTTGTCGAATTAATTCAACTTGATGTCGGTTATTCGACGCTAATACATCGAATGGTCCACTCAATCCCAACAGGAAGCATCAGATCCATAACACTCACATCGCACAATTTAGGTATACCATCAATTATATGATTCCTATATGTCGGTTTTACCCCTCGACAAAACTAACTAATTGTCGAATATATGAAAACCAATTGTCGTAAATTTTCATGCCTGGGGCAATGGAACACAATGCAGGACCTCACGGATATTCTACGTTTGGTGTATCGAATATCTGAAGTTTTATAGCATCACAAGACTAACTTCAAAACGTCAGCTTTTTATTGACAATTTCAGCTTTTTATGTGTCAAATAATCGACATCCGTACCATCGAATATCAGAACTCCAACGAGGCGTTGATGAGCATCAATGTGTCATATAGTTGATACTAATAAGTTTCATATCCAACTAATATCCATCGGATTTTGGCCCCACTTGTACAAGTGGAATATTTATAGTCAAAACTAAATGGTACACGAGAGAGATGGAGGAAAATTTTCCTCACCTCATTCAGTAGAATCTTTTGGGGACCAAATCCCTCCCAAAATTGGTGTGATCCGTATCTGATCATTGTTTTTTTGGAATCCATCTCAATGCTTTCGGAGTGGAAAAATTGGAGGAATTAGCTCATGGGACCATTTTTACCAGCAAGACCCAGTTTGGAAAAACGAGGTCGGAAACCTTTCGGGAGCATTTTGAGGCATCAAATGACATTTTTTGTGTAGAAAAAAATCATGTCAATCATATTCTATACATGAAATTTATTCCACTCATAAGTCGACCTTCCTATTTTCACCACCAAAATTCAAGTGGATGTCACGTCAGCCCCCATTATTCATGGAAAAGGGACTAGCCATGTGATTTTGATGTAAAATAGTTTAGAAGAGTCTATATTGTAACTCTGGTTAATAGTAGAGGTAGTAAAACCTAACCACTAGTAGGCTATTAGGTTGTATTATAACCAAGCCACTAGAAGGAAAAGGGATTTCATTCTTTCGAGTGAATTTGTTCCATAGCTAAGCAAAAATAGCCAAAAAGGATAGGAGGTAGAGCACAAAAATAGGATATGTGCACTAGGGCAGCCCACGGGCCATAAACCATACTTATTTGTACTTGTTATCACTCCCACTGCTTCCCAAGGCTGTGAATGGAGCTAAAGGAAGGCAACCACAAACCAGGCTTTAGGTCAAGTAGCTAGCCCTGCCAAGACCAGAGAAGGTTGTCTCGTTGTCACTTTGCAGTCAATGGATTGACCAATATCTATTGATCTTAGGCTAGATATGTAAGCTCAGTAACTAATATTTTGTTTGATGTTTGAAGTGTTGGATATAAAATTCAGTGAGGAGGCTAGGTCAAGGGTTTTTAGATATGAATTCCAAGGTCAATTTGTAGAGAATATGTGAGGCTAGTCAGGTAGCTTGAAAGAATGTTTAATTGTTCATTGAGTATAGGATTAAGTAGTAGACAGTCTAAATGAGCACTGAGGTGAATTCATTCATTTAGAAGCAAATAAACATAGCAATATAAATCTTGTCTAAAACAAAGGATGAACAAACATGATTTATGCTCATAAACTTACAAGATAAACATATATGAAAGAATAATATATTGTATTAAGCATGAATAGATAAACATACATAAGAATAATAGATGCTCGAATGCATACCACGAGTATCTCAACACAATTTCTGCAAATTTGTTTTTTATTTCATTCCAAATTGTTGATTACAAAAGCTCCATTTAAAAATGAGACTATCCAACCCCGCAAAAGACTAAAGCGATTCTACTTATATAAAATATGGATTGTGACACCTCATCGAGTCGAAATCCCATCCAAAATGGAGGACAAATACACAAGATGACTCATTTCCTAGATTCTAGGGAGGTTAGAAAACATTCCCTGAATTTCAGTTATGAACTAGGAGTGTTTGTCCCTTACATTAAATAACATATTCTTTCTTAGTAGGAGGAAAAAACCAACTCAATAACTCTAATGCCAACTAATAGGAACGCAAAACCTCTAATTTGTGACATTTTTTGAGCTTTACAAGTGTCCTAAGGAATCCAATGTTGATTTGTAACATTTCTAACAGAAGGGTAACAGAAATTTGCAAAAGCGTAACAGAAATTTAAAGTCACTTTTGAGGCACTTTTAGGAGTCCAAACCCACTTCTTAAAGAACGTTCAACTAGCAAAGTGTGTATAGTTTCTAGAACATCTTGAATTTTGCAAAATTACCCATGGGAAGGCCTCCAATAATCCATTCTCCCAAGGTTACTCTAAAAGCGTAACAGAGGCTCCAAAAAGGTGGCAGAAACATGAAAAATGAGTGGTTTTCAGGATTTTCCTTCAAAAGTAATGCTTGTCATGCCAAGGGGGTTTTGGATCTGTAATTTATTCATCAAAATGCATCCAACCATGTAAATAAATATTCATTTGGATGCCCCCAAAATAAGCGTAACAAAAGTCTGTTACTCTTCTATAAGGAGGAATTTCCATAATTGTGGAAAATCACAAAATTACCAAAATTGTTCAAAACTTCTCAAAATTGGTGATGTAGCACCTATGAGTGATGGGCTAAACATCCAAGGAAGATTCAGCCAAAAATTCCAAGCTATCCTTCTCTTTAAGCTTCATTTGTGCTTCTTTTCGTCTTTTCTTCAATTATTTTAGCCTTATTTGAGAAAGTGTGTTCGTAGTGCGATAATGATTTGCCATGTGTCTTTACAGTTTATTTTCCCTCTTAGCCCTCTTCAAGAGCTTCTCCAAATGCTCATTTACCCTTGACAGCCATATCTCTCTATCTTGATTAATATCCATGGTTATAAGCTCATCAAAGGTCAACTCTTCAGGTGGATGAGTTGGTTGTCTTTCTAGCTCCAACACCCTTTTGAGGCATCTTGTTTTTTGCCTTCTTGGTTGTGTTTCAGCCTCCATTTCTTGCATTTGATCTTTCCCATGCAGAATCTTGTGGAAAATAAGCTTGTCAGTTGAAGATGATATCCTTCTTCCATGAGCTTTTCACAGAACCTCAAACATTCAGTCCTCTCAAAAAATACTTTGGCCAAGAGTGAAGCATTGATTTCATGCATAGTGAAAGGTTCTAACTATTAGGTCTCCGTAGTTTGCAAGATTGGCAAATACAAACGTTGCAGAGTCTACCTTTGAACCACTTTGGGATTCTAGGATCTAGGCCTCCTGAATCTAGAGAGGGATCTCTTTATAAGTGCAAATATTGATTTATCTTTTAAAGTTTTAGTATGATATTAGGCTAGTTATTAAGAACAAGGATTTTTTGTTTGTTTGGTTGGTCAGGTATGATTTTTTAATTGGATGGAATATCACAAAATTAAAGAGTTCAAAAGGTGAAGATGCAAGTGTATTGAGAAGTGTTCAACAGATAGGATTAGTATGAAACAGCTTTAAACCATTGGGCAATGGAGTCACAAAAGGGTTTAATTGTACAACAATTTCAAGAGTGGTCCAACGGGCAAGTCATCTATATGAAAATATCCTTTAGATTAAATGATGGAGTGGAACATTAAAAGTGTTGAGAAAGTGGGAAAATTCAATAATTTCAACAAGGATTTATCAACTTTCCATACAAGAAAAGCCTTTTTAAGCAATTGTTTGAAACCAACCAAAGGACAGGGCTAACCATAAACTTATTTGGACAAGCTTGTATTAAAGCTAACTTATCAAACAACAATCCAGTAATCTCACTAAACTACTTTCAGAAGGGATGAAAACAGATAAGAAAACAAAGTGCAGCTTAAGATCAGGTCAGATGCATTAAAATCATGGTCTGCTTTAGCATACTCTTAGGGAAACTTTCAAACAAATTTTGGAGCAAGAACTAGAAGACAGGGCAAACCATAAATTTTTCTAGTTTAACTCTACTTAGAATGTAATGAAAATATCATTCAAGAACTTCCTTTCAAGTTTTGCACATCAAGACATGGACTAACCAACATTCCTTGATAATGTTTACACTTAACTTAAGTCATTCATAAATATCACAAATAGTAGAAAACATATAGATAAAGCTTATCAGTGAGAGTAGGGCACTTCTAAGAGTAAATCCTAGCTCTATATTTGTTGTTCTTTTTCAAAGAAAAGTGAACAAAATGGCATATAGGAAAGGAAACAATAACAGTAAGAGGTACTTCACCAATGATATAGACAAGGATCCCAAGAATCAGCTTGTATATTGATTGTCAATCCAATTACATACTTTAAGTCCAATATTTCAGTACAACAACAACTTCTCTTCTCAGCCTAACTTCTTCAATAACTTAACAAAGATTCAGAGCTTCAGGACTTACTTACATTCAACAATGATTCAATACAGCAACTATTACATCAGAAATCCAACAACCAACCAACAATCTCTCATCTTCTTCAGACGTATTTATAGAGAAAGAGGAGGTGGGATGAATGGAAAGGTCTCTAGATTCAATTAGTAAAAGTTAATGCTTCTTTGTCTTTGAGGGGTTCAATAGAGAAGTTTTATAATATTTTCTCTGTATTAATTAGTTTTGATTAAGTATTAAGCTACTTGGCAGATTTTGTTGATTTTAAAACTCTTTAGGCAAGCTGGAAATAACTTTGGCTGTCTTTAAACAAAATATCATTGACTAGGCAATAACTATGCCTTCTTTTGATTTATTGAGGCTACAGGTGGCATTTTGGTAGCTGGAGAGGATAAATGGCCTCTGATGTGGCAGTGGAGGCCTTTTTTACTGATATTTTTCTCTGTTTACCTTTAAACACTTTTAATTTTCTTTTGGTCTATGTTTAGGCTAAATTAGCTTTAATCTTCGTCTTCGGGTCTTCATCCTTTAATACTGTCTTTATCTCTTTATTCGGTGGATTAAAAACTCTGATCTTCAATCTTAGGCATTAATCACCCTTTTTAACATTGATTCTTCATTCTGATACACTTTGTTTGTTTTTTTATACAGGTGGGTTTCTGTTATTGGATGGAATCTGTTGAACCCTGGACCATGATCCAGTTGATTTAAACTCAGATCTCAAACCTGCAGTTCCCTTTCTTCTTTGATAAAAACCACAGAATTGTCATTCTGGGTTGAATATGTCACCAAACTGTGACTATAGGTTTTCTCGGAACAACCACCATTAAAACCCTGCAAAAAACACGAAAAATTGTTAAGAAAACCTGCGGGAATGGTATGATTGCGTTACAGAGCGTTAATGGAGGTGATGGACTGCTTGAGGATGGATAAAATGCAGCGAAAGAAGGATCGAAACCTGGCAGAACAGCTAACTAGGTAAATTTTGAATTTGGCACGAATTTGAGGTTAAGTGGTTTTGGAGAACCGGCAGCGGTTTTCGCGCAACATTTGGGGGGTAGGCGGTATTACCTTTTGGAACGCGATTCCACTCATTGCGCGACACGTGGAAAATGAAAACCACCTATTTCGCACGAAAGTAGCGCACTGCAAGGGGGGGCAAAAAATTACGTGAAATCGTGTTTGAGCCGTCATATTGGAGGCTCTAGATCCAACGGCTCGGGTTGAGTGCAATGGAGGGTAAGATGCAGGTTTGAACATCGGGGTGGGGTCTACGATGACATAGCATCTCTGTCGCGGAGTGGACGAGTCAATAGGCTATCGGGTTAAGTCTCGATCGTTGGATCTCTGCAACGAACGGTCAATATTCAAAGAGGGGTGGGTTCATTTGAACGAAGGAAAAGGTAAGGCATGCATAAGGGCGAAAGAATGGAGCTTGATGGCCGTTGATCTGCAGAGATCAACAATCTGTATTTATTTAAAATCGAAATGTCGGGGAAAAAAAAATAGAAGGAAATAAGGGTTCAGAAGAGGGTTTTTAGGCCTTTAAGCACCCAATAGCGGGGCTTAGGCCATATGAGGTGGAGGGCTAAAGGATATAAGCCCTCGAGGGATTAACTCTTTAGAGAAAAAAGGGTGTTTCTAGGCTTAAAACAGGGATTTTAAAGCCAAAATGAGGGTTCCGATAGATGAAATAAGGGAATTTAAAACCAAATAAAGGGGTGATATAAGGTTTTAAGGGGGGTTTTTATGTTTTTGAAGGTTAATATGGAAGGTTTTTGAAGGATTTGTGAAAGGGGAAAGGGGTGAAAATGGAATTATTTATGAGTGAAAGGAGGAGTGGAATGATAGAAAATGGAGTTCTATAAGAAGTTTTCTCTTGGTGAACAGCAGGTACTTTAGGATTAATAGTGAAACAGCAGTGAAGATTACCTCAAAGGGTAATTATCATCATAAGACTTCAAGAACTCACAATTTGGACATAAAATTGTTTCTTGAAGGCCTAAAAAAGATTTAGCCACCATTTGGTATGACAATTTTTTATAGGTGGCTAACAGTGGCTCCACTTGGGGATGGCATCTTCTTGAAGGTGTCAAGAACCTCAGCTATTGATCTCTGGCTTTTCAGTAAGCCAGTGCCTTCATCCATTGGGCATCAACTTTCTTTTCCTTTAGCTGACCTTTCTTTGATCTGACAATCTTTGGAGCAATTTGAAACAATGGAATTCTATCAAAACAACATCTCTACCTACCCATTCTTAATGATTCTAACATTTTTTCTTCTTCAGAGTGCATTTGGATTGGCAAACTCTTTTCATAAACATTTTATTCTTTTGCAAACAGGAAACTACTCTATTTCTACTCTTATTTCTCTAGGAACTCAGTTTAAACAGTTGAGTTTATAAAATTTCTCTACCTAACTACTATCTGTCAGGATTAGAATGTCTGATAGATCTATATTCTCTAAATTCTAAAACAAGAAATTTAAAAAGCAGCCAAGCCAAGATTAAGCAGTCTGACTTGTTGTTGGTCTATGGTATAAAACAGGCTACACATAGATTTTATTTGCAGAAAAGTAAACAAAATTGTGAAGGCTTAAGATCTGAAAACTAAAACATCCTTCATCATTTCTTCAGCTCTGTTTTGAATTTGTTGGAGCTGCTTCCTCTTTCTTTTCTGGTTCAAGTTTTGAGCTTTTTAGAACCAGTTCTTCATCAATCTCAAAGGTTCAGGATTTGAGCATGTTTGAACCTTCTTTATTCTATCCTAATCTACCTTAATGATAAGCCAAGATTGTACTGTTAGGCTGATCTAATTCACTAATCTATCAACAGTAAATTGAAAAACTAATTAGTCATGATTAGGTTGTATGACTAACTAGAAATGTGTTTTTTAAGAGTGGCATTTGAGCTTGCACACTTTCAGACTTTTTCTCTCTTTTTTGGTATGGGGTTGTACCTTTCTTGTTTTCATTATGCCCTCTTTTCTATTTTTATTGTTTTTGTATTTTTCTTTTTCCTTCAAATCAAAAATCAACAACTAACTAAATGCTCAAAGGCTGAGCTTTATTGACATTCCTATATAACCTAATCTAACTTGAAAATCCCTGCTACTTTATATGGTATAATAATGCCAATGTAGCCAGTTGAGTAGTTATAAAAAGGAATACAGAAACTGGCCACTAGTCAAAGGTAACCATAGTACATATTGAATCTTAATCTTTAAAATCAAGGCTGTCGCAGGAGGTGACAACGTTTTATGTCTTTGGCTCCCGCAAAGGATCCATTCTTGAGAATTTGAGCCAATTAGGACCTCCACACACTCTTCCATAGGATCAACAAAGAAAAGATGAGAATTCTCTTCTTTTTGGCCTTCCATGATTGGTAGATTGTCTGCCTCTAAGACATCAGCTTTGAGGACACCTTTAGTATGTTCCTTGGAATCATCATCATCTTTAACCTGCAAATCAACAAACAGTGAAATTTCTTCTTTCTCTAAATATATGCTTGCTTCTAGTGTGAATTCAGGTTCTTTGGATGACAGATTGATATCAGCAATGGGAAAGTATTTCTCTTGAAAAGATAATATATCCTTAGTAGGAAAGTCTTGTATTTGTTATTCTTCCCCAAAGACTTGCCAGTACCTTTTATTGTTTGGGACAGCTGGTCTGAATTTTTCTTGAATTGTATATTGTTTGCTTTCCCAGGGTCTCAGACATGTACTAGCAACAAGGGCTAATCCACTAGCAAAACTATTTTGGTTTTTAGGAACAAGGGTAATTTGGAATTCTTTAAAAGATTTTAACAAATCCATGGTATCATCCTTATAGGTTCTAAGTCTGGGATGTTTAACCATGCATTCTTCGTTCACTTGCCTAATTACCAATTCTGCATTTTCATGAACTGTTATCCTTTGGGCTCCTAATTTCTCCAAAAAGTGTAGCCCTAAAAGAAGTGCTTCATACTCTACGATGTTATTTGTGCATTGAAAATTCAATCTATATGAATAGGCTTTAGAATAATTGTTTTCTGTATTATAAAGCCATATTCCTGCACCTGTACTACTTTTACTACATGACCCACCAAAATTCATACTCCAAAGAGGACTATTTTCAGTTTTACCCTTAATTTCCCTACTATCCTCTCTGTCTTGAGTGCCATTTGGTTGTTCTGTGGGATAGGAACTATGCTGATGATTATCTTGTTCAAATGAAGGCTCGGAGGCTGGCTATTTCTTTAGTATTTGATCAATTTCTTCTTCTGTCAAAGGAGAAATTTTTCTTTCAGCACAAACAGAAATATAGCTGCCCTCTTTCTCTTGTGTAAACTGGTTTTGAGGCTGGATGTCTTGTTGAGCCTCTTCTAAGGGATCTTTACTTGTGCTTGCAGGGAAACTTTGAGGATCTTCCATTGTTTCCTGATCTACTTTTGTTTCAAACAACTCCTCATGATTGTTATGATACTTAATTTGAGTGCAGGGTTCATGAGTTGTTTCTTTTATATTATCAGGATGCCACTCTTTTTGTATAATCTGAAACGAGTTATAACATAGAGGGAGAGTCCCTATATGTGTTGGGTATCTTTTCATATCATATACTATGTTTTCTAAGTGGCTATTTTTTTCCTCAAAGCACTGCTCACAATTAGAATTTTGATTTTGTTTGTAAATATCTCTTGATGGTAAAACACAAGTTATGGGGAGGCAATCAGGAATTTCTTGACAATCTTCCTTATCATCTTCTATAAAGTCTTGATCATCGTAGATGTCTTGCTCATTGTCTAGGTCTTGTAGTGGTTTAGTGTGTTCCTGATCTGAAATATTTGAATTATCCTCACCTAGAAGGGATGATGAATCATTATTTAGGCTGTCATGGATATCTGGAGGAATTTCCTTTATTTCTTGGTTGATTTCTTCCTCAACTGATTCATCTATATTCTTATAATTTTTCAATAAGATATTAAACTCATGAATGGCTGTTAAAATATCTTCAGGATGTATTTCTTCCAAATCCTCATCATTTTCTATAATGTGTTGGGTGATGTTTTGTGATGGATCATAATATATTTCACCCCATGATAATGATGCAGTGTTTCCTTTATAGTTCTCATAAAACACATATTCAATTTCTTTCAAAGAAAACAAACTATCAGATTTCAACCATTCATACCAATCCCTAGCTTTTCCTTCTAATGTTAACATGAACATTTTCATTAGGCAGTTCTCATGCCATTCAACCTTTAACCTCCATACAGTAAGTGAAATTTGATAAGATGTAATAGTGAGTTATCAAACTTTTCACCTTGAAAAATAGGCAAGTTGTCATCCCAATTCACCTGGGGCATCTTATGTGGAAACCCAGGGATATGATCTCTATTCATTGGGGCATATCTTTGTTGTATCCTTGGAATCATGTTTGTAACTCAGGAAAGAGGTCACTGTGTCTATTCAACCAGTTCAGAGTCTTCTACCAGTGGAGTCATTTGTTCTTCTGAGAGTTGTGGAGTCGCCAGGTGGAATATCTGAATTTTTCTGTCCACCAACAGTATGATTTGGTTTGCTCAATGCATTCTCAAAGGATTCTACAGAGGCTGGAAGGGTAATATGCCTACTGGAGGCCATTGGAGTCACCATGTGGAAATTTTTAGCTCTCTTGAAGGTAAAATGTTTTATGTTCCACCACCATGTTTATTATGAAGCCAATCTGAAATTTTTTTTGGGTTTTCTGAGTTTTTACAGTCCTATGGGTTATGAGAGTGTCCTAAATATGTTTCAACACATAGCTACGGAGATGAGACAAACAGAGTTTACTCTTATGGCTTAGATAGCTGATTCCTTCAAGGTTTGATAAGGCTCTATGAGAATCCTAAGGGTTACTTAGTTTGTCACTGTTTCAAATAAGTCTTATCATGATCACCATTTGCTTTGGTAGTGCTTGAAGAGAGCTACTTATACTGCACTGAATGCTGAGTGTTTTTTTTTAAGGATTTTACTCAGAACTCCCCAGTAGAGTCGCCAGAAATGTTAGGTCTCCGTAGTTTGCAAGATTGGCAAATACAAATGCTACAGAGCCTACATTTGAACCACTTTGGGATTCTAGGATCTAGCCCTCCTTAATCGAGAGAGGGATCTCTCTATAAGTGCAAAGATTGATTTATCTTTTAAGGTTTTAGTATGATATTAGGCTAGTTATTAAGAACAAGGGTTTTTTGTTTGTTTGGTTGGTTAGGTATGATTTTTTAATTGGATGGAATATCACAAAATGAAAGAGTTCAAAAGGTGAAGAAGCAAGTGTATTGAGAAGTGTTTAGCAAATAGGATTAGTATGAAATGGCTTTAAACCATTGGGCAATGGAGTCAGTAAAGGGTTTAATAGTACAAAAATTTCAAGAGTGGTCCAAGGGGCAAGTCATCTATATCAAAAGATCCTTTATATTAAATGATGGAGTGGAACATTAAAAGTGTTGAGAAAGTGGAAAAAGTCAATAATTTCAACAAGGATTTATCAACTTTCCATACAAGAAAAGCCTTTTTAAGCAACTGTTTGAAACCAACCAAAGGGCAGGGCTAACCATAAACTTCTTTGGACAAGCTTGTATTAAAGCTAACTTATCAGACAACAATCCAGTAATCTCACTAGACTACTTTCAGAAGGGATGAAAACAGATAAGAAAAAAAAGTGCAGCTTAAGATCAGGTCAGATGCATTAAAATCATGGTATGCTTTAGCATACTCTTAGGGAAAATTTCAAACAACCTTTGGAGAAAGAACTAAAAGACAAGGAAAACCATAAACTTTTCTAGTTTAACTCTACTTAGCATGTAATGAAAATATCATTCAAGAACTTCCTTTCAAGATTTGCGCATCAAGACATGGACTAACCAACATTCCTTGATAATGTTTACACTTAACTTAAGTCATTCCTAAATATCACAAATAGTAGAAAACATATAGATAAAGCTTATCAGTGAGAGTAGGGTACTTCTAAGAGTAAATCCTAGCTCTATATTTGTTGTTCTTTATCAGAGAAAAGTGAACAAAATGGCATACATGAAAGGAAACAATAACAGTAAGAGGTACTTCACCAATGATATAGACCAGGATCCAAAGAATCAACTTGTATATTGATTGTCAATCCAGTTACATACTTTAAGTCCAATGTTTCAGTACAACAACAACTTCTCTTCTCAGCCTAACTTCTTCAATAACTTAATAAAGCTTCATAGCTTCAGGACTTATTTACATTCAACAATGATTCGATACAGCAACTATTACATCAGAAATCCAACAACCAACCAACAATCTGTCATCTTCTTCAGAAGTATTTATAGAAGAAAGAGGAGGTGGGATGAATGGAAAGGTCTCTAGATTCAATTAATACAAGTTAATGCTTCTTTTTCTTTGAGGGGTTCAATAGAGAAGTTTTCTGATATTTTCTCTGTATTAATTAGTTTTCATTAAGTATTAAGCTACTTGGCAGATTTTTTTGACTTTAAAACTCTTTAGGCAGGCTGGCAATAACTCTGGCTATCTTTAAACAAAATATCACTAACTACGCAATAACTATGCCTTCTTTTGATTTATTGAGGCTACAGGTAGCATTTTGGTAGCTGAAGAGGATAAATGGCCTCTGATGTGGTAATGTAGGGCTATTTTACTGATATTTTTCTTTGTTTACCTTTAAACACTTTTAATTTTCTTTTGGTCTTTGTTTAGGCTAAATTAGCTTTAATCTTCGTCTTTGGGTCTTCATCCTTTAAAACTATCTTTATCTCTTTATTCAGTGGATTAAAAACTCTGATCTTCAAGCTTAGGCATTAATCACCCTTTTAACATTGATTCTTCATTCTGATACACTTTATTTGTTTTGTTTATACAGGTGGCTTTCTGTTATTGGAGGGTTTCTATTAAACCCTGGACCATGATCCAGTTGATTTAAACTCGGATCTCAAACCTGCAGTTCCCTTTCTTCTTTGATAAAAACCACAAAATCGTCATTCTGGGTTGAATATGTCACCAAACTATGACTATGGGATTTCTTGGAACAGCCACCATTAAAACCCTGCAAAAAACACAAAAAACAGTTAAGAAAACCTACGGGAATGGTATAGTTGCGTTACAGAGGGTTAATGGAGGTGATGGAGTGCTTGAGGATGGATAAAATGCAGCAAAAGAAGGATCGAAACCTGGCAGAACATCTAACCAGGTAAATTTTGAATTTAGCGCGAATTTTAGGTTAAGTGGTTTTGGAAAACCGGCAGCGGTTTTCGCGCAACATTTGGGGGGTAGGCGGTATTACCTTTTGGAACATGATTCCACTCATCATGCGACACGTGGAAAATGAAAACCACCTATTTCACAAGGAAGTGGCTCTTTGCAAGGGGGAAAAAAATTACGCGCAATCGTGTTTGAGCCGTCGGATTGGAGGCTCCAGATCCAACAGCGCGGGTTGAGCGCAATGGAGGGTAAGATGCAGGTTTGAACACCGGGGTGGGGTCTACGATGACGTAGCGTCTTTTTCTGGGAGTGGACAGGTAAATAGGCTATCGGGTTAAGTCTCGATCATTGGATCTCCGCAACGAACGGTCAAGATTCAAAGAGGGGCGGGTTGATTTGAACGGAGGAAAAGGTAAGGCATGCATAAGGGCGGAAGAATGGAGCCCGATGGTCGTTGATCTGCAGAGATCAACGGTCCAGATTTATTTAAAATCGAAATGTCGAGGAAACAAAAATAGAAGTAAATAAGGGTTCGGAAGAGGGTTTTTAGGCCTTTAAGCACCCGATAGCGGGGCTTAGGCCATATGAGGTGGAGGGCTAAAGGATATAAGCCCTCGGGGGCTTAACTCTTTAGAGAAAAAAGGGTGTTTTTAGGCTTAAAACAAGGATTTTAAAGCCAAAATGAGGGTTCCAATAGATGAAAGAAGGGAATTTAAAACCAAATAAAGGGGAGATATAAGGTTTTAAGGGGGGTTTTAATGTTTTTTAAGGTTAAGATGGAAGGTTTTTGAAGGATTTGTGAAAGGGGAAAGGGATGAAAATGGAATTATTTATGAGTGAAAGGAGGAGAGGAATGATAGAAAATGGAGTTTTATAAGCAGTTTTCTCTTGGTGAACAGCAGGTACTTTAGGATTAATAGTGAAACAGCAGTGAATATTACCTCAAAGGGTAATTATCATCATTAGACTTCATGAACTCACAATTTGGACATGAAATTGTTTCTTGAAGGCCTAAAAAAGATTTAGCCACCATTTGGTATGACAAATTTTTATAGGTGGCTAACACTAACTTGATGTGGTTCCCTCCCTTGAAGCTCTTCTTCTCACTCTCCATATTTTTTATCACTGAAAGGATCAAAACCCTAGTATGTTGATGGAATGGGTATATGTAGTGAAATCTAGAAAACACAGATTATAAGGGTGAGATAGGTTTAGGGGGTAAGATGAAGGGTTATGGAGCTAGGGAAAATTCTAGAAAAAATTCAATGAATAGGGTGGCATGTTAGCTCCATATTATGGGTGGAATGAAGGGAAATGGATGTGAGGAGGGTTATGAAATCAAACAAACACAGGAAATTATCAATTTTTAACTATGAAAAATTGCTAGAATTTAGTGTTTTATGAGAATCACTGCTAGGGATTATATGAATGGTGGTATATGTGAGGATGAGGTATATGAGAGGTGGAGGATACTGTTTATATACTAAGGTTAGAATTTATTTAGCTGGAGTAGGTTAGGGTTTATCAAATGGAGTCTTTATATGTCATGGAGAAGTGATGATATGGATAAATATAGAGTAAGAATGAAAATGATTGAAAACTCAATAATTTACCAAGGGAGGGTATGAGAGTAGTGACTTATTATTTGTAACAGGTCCAAGGAGTAGTGGTCATAAGACTTGAGCTTGTTTGAAGAGATTTGAAGGTAAAAACCTAATTTTGGACCCTTTCTACAAGTGTAATACCAAATTACAGAAGTGTAACAACACTTCCTAGAAGCGTAAAAACACTTCCCATAAGGGTACCAACTGATTCTAGAAAAATATCAAAGGAATTGCCAAAAATCCAGAATTTTCCTCCAATTTTCCAAAATACTTTCCGATTTGCTCAGAATCCAAGTTTGAAGTTGATCACTCAAAATTTGCAGAAGCGTAGCACCCATTTTGAGGGGGAGTTTGGAGGCCTTTCCAGAGGATTTTTGGACTGCAAGTGGTATGTTTGGAAAGCTTAGGGTGTCTACTACAAAATTGAGTAATCAAGCACTTCAATCCCCTTCTCAAAACCCCTGAAAATTTGATTTGACGACAACCTGTCCAAAAGTGCAAAAAATGACCTAGAGCAACTGTATTTTGAGAATTTCTCTCAAACCATAACACATGTGCATAAAATAAAGGGATTTTTTTCGTTGGCCTATGATTGAAAAAATTTCACGTTTGTAAAATTAATCACCATTACTTCAGAAACTTAATTTTAAGCCAAAATGTCCCTGTGTGCAATGTAAACCCTAGCAAATGATCACGAAGCTCTAAACATGATGCCATGGGTCTGAGTTGGATCAAACCTAGAATGATGACCTCACTTATGGTATTTTATATTCTCCCTCCATGGTGGTTTTCAACAATATTAAAACCCTAACTAGAAGAAATGGGTAAGGGAGTTGTAGAATTAGGAAAAAAGGGGATAGTGGTAGGGTGTTTTTAGGAACAGAAATGAGGTAGAAGGAAGCTAGGGAAAAATCCTTTAAAAAATTAGGAGATAGGGTGATGAGTTGGCAATAGGTTGCAGGTGAAATTTATGGAAATTGGCATGTGAAATGTGACCAAAAGGTCAAAACACATGGGTTCACTAGTTTTTCTACCAAAATGTAGTGAAAATTAGGGTTTTAATGAAAATTATGGAAGAGAGGGTTTTTCATGATAGGAGATGTTAGGGTATGGTTTATGAAGGTTATATGAATGTTTTGTATGGTTATATTAGGGTTTTATGAGCTTAAACAAACAAAATATGAAAAACATGAAAAACGTAGTGGAGCTAACCTAATGAAGGAAACCACTCATTTGCTAATGAATTTTGCCTTGAGAGAGGCATGATGGGTGTCCACTTAATTTTTAGGAAGTGTATGAACCTTTGTGCAGTGGTTTTGAACCTTGGAGAATTGATTTGGAGCTCAAATTCCAGAAGCGCAACACCTGAACAACAGCTGCGCATCACACCCAAAAGCGTAGCACAGATAGTGTTGGCACATATTTTCTTGTTTTTCTTCAACCCATGGCAGTTGTGGAGTATGATAGTGATAATATATGATCTCTTTACTTATTTCCCTATATTTTCTAACTCTTTATGCAAATGACTTATATGGTGAAAATGAGATTTTGTTCGCTTTCTTTTATCACATAATTGACCCTTATGGTGGCCAAACAAATGACACCTAGAATCTGACCTAAATGAAGGTGTGGTGAATGACCTCAGACTATAGATGATTAATGACCTCTGAAATAATAATGACCATGATTGGAGTGAAGGGTGTAGCATTTCAGACCTAGACATATTCATCGAACAAAAATTTATTTGAAAACTGACTTGAAAAATAAAATTTTGACCTAGGAACACTACTAAGTAAACTTGAAAGAGTGAATTTGATCAATGAAAATTTGGACACTAACATTAGCTCTATTTGGGGATGGAGGCTCCTTCAGGAGGTGTCAAGAACATCGTAGACCAATTATCCTCATCCATTGGGCAATGGAGTCACTACAGCTACAATCCTCAAAATGATTCAAATAAAGCTGAGAACTGAACTGTACATCATCAACTGAAAAATATACTGGAAACTAACATTGAAAAAGATGCTCAGAATGTTGAGCTTATTCATTACACCTTACCTTCTCTAACTGGTCCATAAATCACTTAATCAAGTGAATTCGAAGATCCAATGTAACTAATCAAGTAAATGACTACCTGACTAATGCTTGTATTCAGCTCCGCCATGAATAAATAAATATTGAGTAAATGGAAACTCAAAATGGAATCTCGGCCCAAAACCTGTGTTGGTGAACAAAACAAACTCCACCTTTTCTGATGCTTGCAAAAGGCTGCACAAGGGGTCTTGAAAATCATGAAACATTACCTCTTTTTGATAAGAAAAAAGAAGGGTGATGATTCCAATATAATCGATGATTGTTATTTTTCATTTGGTTGATTTGGACCAATGTTATCTTCCATATCATCCAGATCATAGACAATATTTGTATGTTCTTGCAAATCTTCAATTGAGGTGGCTAAATCAACATCAACACAAATATCTACAAGTGAATTTTCATGTATATCAGAAAGAGAATTCTATTGGCTCTGAAAAAATTCTACATCTTGGTCCTTTGAAGGCTGTTGAAAATTTTCATCAAACTCAAGACAACAAATCATGACTCTTTAGAGTTTCTTTACAAGAAAACTCAAAAATTTTATCTACACATATTTCTTCCTAAATAAAAAACTCATAAGAGGAAAGGGATGAAGGGTACCTAGACAGAACATCTTCATATATATCTTTATCACTTGAATATTGGCAAGACTACTGCAAATTATCATCAAAATCGAAAGATGGAAGATCAATGTCATCCTTTGAAGAATTCTACTCAAGTTTGTTGTCATCCATGGAAGAATCCATGATCTTCTCATGGCAGTGAAAAGGGTTTTCATTCAAAGAATCCAAAAGTTCTTCATCCATAAAATATTCATCGCCATAAGAACTTTCTATCTCTTGAATAAAATTCTCAAAGTGATCACGACAATCCTCAATCAAAATCAAAGAAGGATAGGTTTCTCTATACCTCTCAAAAAATACTCAATGAAAATATTTGAGAGAATAAATACAAGCAGGAGTCAAGCTTTCAAACCAAAATTGTGTTTTTTCTTCTAATGTTATCATGAACATCTTCATTAAAATTAATCTTCATCTTACGCACATTCATATGAAATATTATTAAATGAAGTGTAGCAAAATCACCTTTTCCATCTCTGAATTTTGGCAAGTATGTTTTCCAATCTACCTGAGGCATAGGACCTAGAAAGCCTGTAAGACGATCTCGATGCATAGGAGAATACCTAGCATTCCTTCTTGCAGTTGAATCCATATTGAAAACAATGAAGTCACAAATAGTTCTTGAAGCTACCGATTTTTTTTAACAATGGAGTCACCATGAAAACTCTGAAATTTTGGATTCTTCGCCACTGGAGTCGTCAAGTGAAATATGCACAGCCTTTCTTGTGCCTTACCACTATTCACCATCAAAAATCAAAGCTAATATTTGTCGTTATTTCCCGGGAAATATTTAACCTTCGCTCCCCAGCAACAGGACCAACAATGTTATCACTCCCCCCTTCTTCCCAAGGTTGTGAATGGAGCTGAAGGAAGGCAACCACATACCAGGCTTTAGGTCAGGTAACTAGCCCTACCTGGACCAGAGAGGGCTCTCTCGTTGTCAATTTTCACTCACTGGATTGAATTAATATCTATTGATCTTAGGCTAGGTATGTAAGCTTATTAAATAGGATTTTGTTTGATGTTTTAAGTGTTGGATAGAAACGTCAGTGAGGAGGCTAGATCAATGGTTTTTAGGTTTTAATTCCAAGGTAAATTTGCAGAGAATGTGTGAGGCTAGGTATGTATCTTGAAAGCATGTTTAATTGGTCATTGAGTATAGGATGAAGTGAGAGATATTTCGAATCAGAACTGAGGTGAATTCATTCATTTAGAAGAAAATAAACATAGCAATGTAAATCTTGTCTAAAACAGAGCATGAACAAACATGATTTATGCTCATAAACTTAAAAGATAAACATATGAAAGAAGAATATAAGGTATCAAGCATGAATATATAAACATACAAAAAAGAAAAAATTCTCCAATGCATGCCACAAGTATCTCAACACAATTTCTACGAATTTGTCTTTTATTTCATTCCAAATTGCTGATTACAAAAGCTCCACTACAAAATGAAATTTTCCAACCCAAAAAAATACTAAAGAGAGTCTAATTATATAAATTATGGACTATGAAACCTCATCGGCTTGAAATACCATCAAAAATGGATCATAAATACACAAGATGAGTCATTTCCTAGATTTTAGGGAGGTTAGAAACAATTCCCTGAATTTCAGCTATGAACTAGGAGTGTTTGTCCCTTACATTAAATTACATATTCCCTCATGATAGGAGGAAAAAACCAACTCAATAAATATAATTCAAACTCAGAGAACAATAAAACCTTGAATTTCTGATATTTTCGGAGCTTGACAAGTGACCTAAAGAATCCAATGCTGATTTGTAACATTTCTGACAGAAGGGTAACAAAAATTTGCATAAGCGTAACATAATTTTGTAGGAACTTTTTAGTTGCTTTTAGGAGTCCAAATCCACTTCTGAAAGAATGGTCAACTAGCCCTGTGTGTCTAGCTTTCATAACATCTTCAATTTTTCAAAATTACCCACGGGAAGGCCTCCAAAAATCCATTATCCCAAGATTACTCCAAAAGCGTAACAGAGGCTCTAAAAAGGTAGCAGGAACATGAAAAATGAGTGGTTTTGGGGTTTTTTTTTAAATTAAAGCTTGTCATGCCAAGGGGGTTCCTGATCTGTAATTTTCTCATCAAAATTCATTCAACAATGTAAATAAATCACTTTTTGTATGTCCCCAAAATAAGTGTAACAAAAGTTTGTTACTCTTTTGTGAGGAGGAATTTCCAGAATTATGCAAAAATCATAAAAAATACCAAAATTGTTCAAAACTTCTCAAAATTGGTTTTGTAGCACCAGTGAGTGATGGGATAAACATACAAGGAAGCTTCAGCCAACAATTCCAAGATATCCTTCTCTTTAAGCTTCCTTTGTGCTTCTTCCATCCTTTTCTTCAATTGTTTTAGCCTTATTTGAGAAATTGTGTTCCTGGTGCAATAATGATTTGCCATTTGTCTAGTTTATTGTCCCTTTTAGCCCTCTTCAAGAGCTTCTCCAAATGCTCATTTACCCTTGACAACCAAAGCTCTCTGTCTTGATTAATCTCCATGGATATAAGCTCATCAAAGGTCAACTCTTTAGGTGGATGAGTTGATTGTCTTTGTAGCTCCAGCGCCCTTTTGAGGCCTCTTGTTTTTGGCCTTCTTGGTTGTGTTTCACCCTCCATGTCCTGCATTTGATCTTTCGCATGTTGAAGCTTGTGGAAAATAATATTTTCAGTTGAATATAATATCCTTCCTCCATTGGCTTTTCACATAACCTCAAACATCGAGTCCTCTCAAAACATTTTTTGGCTAAGGGTGAAGCATTTATTTCATGCATAGTGAAAGGTTCTAACCTGAGGTGGCACCCTCCCTTGAAGCTATTCTTCTCACTTTCCATATTTTTTATCACTAAAATAATGAAAACCCTATTATGTTGATCGGGTGGGTATATGTACTGAAACCTGGAAAAAACATAGTGTAAGGGTGAGGTAGGTTTAGGGGGTGAGAGGAAGGGTTATGGAGCTAGGAAAAATTATACAAAAAATTCAATGAAAAGGGTGGCATGTTAACTCCATATTGTGGGTGGAATTAAGGGAAATGGATGTGAAGAGGGTGATGAAATCAAGCAAACATGGGAAATTCCCAATTTTTTACTATGAAAATTTACTAGAATTTAGGGTTTAATGAGAATGACTTTTAGGGATGATATAGATGGTTGGAGATGTGAGGATGAGGTATATGAGAGGTGTAGGATATTTTTTATGTACTAGGGTTAAGGTTTATCTAGTTGGATTAGGTTATGGTTTATCAAATGAAGTCTTTATAAATCATGGAGAAATGATGATATGGAAAAATATACAGTAAGCATGAAATTGATTGAAAACTCAATAACTTGACCAAGGGAGGGTATGAGAGTAGTGAATTACTATTTGTGAGAGGTCCAAGGACTAGTGGTCACAAGCCTTGAGCTTGTTTGAAGAGATTTTAAGCTAAAAACCTAATTCTAGAACCTTTCTGAAGGTGTAATACCAAATTACAGAAGCGTAACAACACTTCCCAGAAGTGTAACAACTGATTTCAGAAATGTAACAAAGGAATTGCCAAAAATCTATAATTTTCTAGAACAATTTCTGCAAAATAGGGCTTAACTATGGATCAGTATCTCTTTAACCATAATGTTTGTTTCAAAATTGAGAGATTTTTTTGTTCTTTGGCATGTTATGAACAAAAAGCTCCATTTTTCCAAAATACTTTCCCATTTTTTGAGAATCCAAGTTTGAATTTGATCACTCAAAATTTTCAAACCATAGCACACTCTAAGCAAAAGCATAGCACCTACTTTGATAGGGATTTTGGAGGCCTTCCCCAAGGATTTTGGGACTGCAAGTGGTATGGTTGTAAATCTTAGGATGTCTACTACAAAATGGATTCATCAAGAACTGCAAACCCCTTCTCCAAACCCCTGAAAATTTTATTTGAAGACGTGTCGAAAATTTGAGAAAATGAATTGGAGAAACTGCATCTTGAGAATTTGTATCAAACCATAATGCATGTGCATAAACTGAAGGAGGTTTTTGTTCTTTGGCCTATTATTGACAAAAGCCTCTTTCATTTTTGTAAAATGCATCTCCATTACTTAATAAACTGATTTTGAAGCCAAATTGTCCTTGTGTGCAATGTAAACCCTAGAAAATGATCACGAAGCTCTAAAAATGATGCCATGGGTGTGAGTTGGCTCAAACCTGGAATTATGACATCCCTTATTGGCTTTTCTCTTCTCCCTCCATGGTTTTTTTCAACAAGATGAAAATCCTAGCTAAATGAAATGGGCATGGGAGGTGTAGAGTTAGGAAAACAAGGGATAGTGGTAGGGTGTTTTTAGGAGAAGAAATGAGGTATAATAAGTTAGGGAAAAATCCCTAAAATATCGCGGAGATGGGGTGATGAGTTGGAAATAGGATGCAGGTGAAATTTCTGGAAATGTGCATCTGAAAGGTGCCCAAAAGGTCAAAACACATGGTTTCACTAGTTTTTCTGCCAAAATGTTCTGAAAATTAGTGTTTTAATGAAATTGATGTGAAAGAGAATGTGAGTGATAGGATATGTTAGGGTATTGTGTATGAAGGTTATATCAACGTTGTAGATGATTATATTAGGTTTTTATCAGCTGTAACAAACAAAAGATGAAAAACACAAAACACATAGTGGGGGTAACCTAATGAAGGAAACCACTCATTTGCTGATGAATTTTGACATGAAAGAGGTATGAAGTATGTCCAATTATTGTTTAGGAAGTGAATTAACCTTTTTTTAGTGGTTTTGAACCTTGGAGAACTGATTTGGAGCTCAAACACCAAAAGTGCAGCACACCAAAAAGCGTAGCACAAGTAGTGTTGGCAAAAATTTGCTTATTTTTCTTCAACCCATGGAAGTTGTGGAGTATGATGGTGAGCAGAGCTGAGCTCTTTACTTATTTCCCTATCTTTGCTAACTCCCTATGCACATGACTTGTATGGTGAAATGGAGATTTTTTTTCACTTTCTTTCATGACATAATTAACTCTTATGGTGGCGAAACAAATGAGACCTAGACTCTCACATGAATTAAGGTGTGCTTAATTACCTTAGACCCTAGATGATTGATGGATGAAATGATCTCTGAAATAATTATGACCATGAATGGAGTGAAGGGAGTATAATTTCAGACCTAGACATATTCAATGAACAAAATTTTATTTGAAAACTGACATGAAAAAAGAAATTTTGACCTAGGACTATTGGAACGAGGTCCCCTAACCACGTTTTTGGTCCTGTTTTGTAATATTTTGTAATATTTAGTCTAGCGCGGGGGCTTTGGGGTGGGTCAAAGCCCCCGATGAATTGTAAAGGGTCAAAGAGTAGACCAGGAGTCCGCAAACCACGGTTTGTGGACCATAGAGTAGCGCAGGCTAAGATGTTATAAATAGATAGATAAATTGATTCTAGATAGAGGCTAAGTTGTGATTGAGCTTGGATATGAACTTGTGGATATTTTGTGTCAATTTTCTGGGTAAGGGATCCTATTGATTTTGTGCGCGGAGACCCTGAGTCCTGTTGTGTGCGGATCCTGTTGGCTATGTGCACGGGCGGGTAGATAGAGTCTATATGTTGGATTTGGATATGAATGAACGAGGAGATTGTTTTGTGATATTTAAGTGTTTCTATGTTATGATTATCGGCTATGTTCTAGGATTATATTTGTTCACTTAATATTGATGATGTATTGATGCACACGTGGATGCGATATTATGAATTCGTAGATCTAGTTTAAATACTCTGCTCAAGCTACATGTTATCTACGATTTGTGCTTTGTCGATATACTGTTAAGAGTCTTTGCATTAGGGCTTCTCCTGCGTAGGTCCATTAGATCTAAAGGGACCCACTTCCATTAACCTTCTCTCTCTTAGGGTGTGGAAACCTGGTTCCATCACCCTCCCATACTACTTCGGGTGAGACCTTGACCTGTGCAAGCATTCCATTGTCGAAAGGGCCAGTAGTACTGGGGTTTGTTGGAAAACCTTAAAAATTGAACCTGGGCCAAGACCCCTAAAGCCAACAAATGGTTATGTTACTGGGATCGGGAGCATTTTGAGAGAGAGATCGGGTAACGTCATGGGGTCATTGGCAGCCATTGAAGCCTAAGCTTGAGGACTGGTTCAAAAAACAGATTCAGGAGTTTGCCCTAAAAGAGAATAGAAGTAAGAATCTATCTTCTGAAGAGTGGAAAAACAAGTAAATTTTTACAGAAGTGCATGAAATCTTCTTTGTATCTTTCGCACATGAACTAAAAGAGTGGCTGGCATGATTGGAAAAGTTCCAGACCTGTTGGAAAGACGATCAGGTCACACAGTGAACCCCTGAATTAATCCAAAAATTGGAAAAGACTGATAAAAAGATCACCAAGACTGTAGACCACTAGGTTGATAGTATTTTGGGAGGATTCGTAACATAATTTTTAGTTGATCAGATTGTGTCATATTCGAAAGCGAAGCGAAGGTTCTTCAATGGATTTAGAGGTAAGTTCCTGCAAACCCTGTCATTGTTGATTAAGATGCTATTGAGTGAAAAAGGTGTCATGTGTAGCCACACCGAATGAATGAACTCCGATCATAGTGGAAGCACGACACGAAGTGGTAAATACTACAGGGTTAATCAAGAAAGAGATAGAGCATTATACAATCCCTTAAGGGAATCACCTGATTTTATCCGGGGTGAGGTTGCGCAAGTTGGGACCAATCCCCCGGCCACACCATCATCAAACCCGCGCAAGGGTAAGAACTCTCCTACCCAACCTCCACCACAACTTGAGGACGATATGGTCATGCACATGAAGCTGCCTACCATTAAGGGTGTGGGGGATGACGATATTGATCAATTTTGGTTTGTAGTAGAGTTTGTATGGAGTACGCAGAACATTAATAATGATTATGTCAAAAGAGCGCAGTTTTCCATAGCTTTTGAGAGAAGGGCCCTGGAATGGTTTATAGGATACATTGGTCAACACGAGAATGCATCAATACAAGATATTAAGGATGCCCTGAAGCAACAGTTCTAAAAGCCTAAATCATACTCTCGATGTGAAGTCGAATTGAAGGACTTCAAGCAAGGACCTACAAAGTCCGTCTAGGAAGTAGACCAATGATTGAAGAGGGTCATCACTGATGGGGGATTTTTCTACAAGGACAAGCAGCACAAGGAGTGGTTTGTCGCTATGTTATCACCACACCTACACGGACATATGGGATAGCAGAAGATCGGCTCCCAAGAAGAAGCTCTGGAAATTTCCATGAAGTTAGAAGTGGCACTAAAAGCTGATACTCAGTTTGTGGCACTACATATCCAGAGACAGCTAGAAGCAATTCACTTATAAATTCAGAACTTACGAAAGGATTGGGGTAAGGAAGCTAGCCCAGATGTCTGGTGCATACACTGTAGGGTGTCGGGCCATACTAAGGATCAATGCCCTTTCTTGTCATATTATATGCAAACTAGGGGGCCAAGCCCTCTACACCCTAGGGAAATGGCTAGACCTAGTAGCCCCATGCTATGGTGTGTTTAATGTCAGGTAGCAGGAAGACATGACACAGATCACTACCCACGGTTAGGTTCCTATGTTCCAGAATTGAAACAACAGTCGTGCAAATTCTACTCGATGAATCATGAAGAAAAAAATTGCTAAACACTCGACCTCACGGTAGATAGGGGAAACCTATTCAGGGTGCAGGCAGACCCCTCATCACCACTATCTCCTTCTCAGTGGGGTGGATCCGCTGCAAGAGGAAGGGGAGGAGGGAGAGGGGGAATTGCAGGTTGAGGACATGGACAACCAATCTGCTACAACTGTGGGGACATGGGACATTATGCAAGAGACTTCCCGAACCTTGTGTGCCAATCCTGCAGATATTACAGGAATTTCGACCATGTCATTCAAGACTGCACGGTGCTAATAGAAAAAATGCAGGAAAAATAGCAAACACCCACGCAAAACGTACAACGGGTTAAGTCAGAACCACGGGATGATGGGCTAAGTATCAATGTGATAACACATAGCCGCATGGACCTGGAGGGGCTGAGGAAAAAGCTGCAGTCGAACCACTGATTAGGAGGGCCGTCGAGAAAAAGGAAAGCTTAGATTTGAAAAGGGAGAAAGAAACCTTCATGGAGGCTCGAAACGAAATGGCCAAAGATGAGGCATCCACCTCGAATACTGTGGTAGATTCAAAAGCAAACGAAGCAGTTAAGCCATTCCTTTAGGCATGTATAAAGCTTTTGCGCAACTACAAGGCAGTATAGAATCTCCAAGAATTAATAGATAGCTACACATAAAAGGTTTATTCACAACCAGATGTTAAACTATGAACAAGCTATACAAGAACAAAAAAAGCTCTGGACGGGAGATGCGCATGACTGCGCAGATTGGAGACTATGAAATGGAACAAGTCATCCTTGACTTAGGATCAGATGCAAATTTCCTGCCCAAGAAAACTTGGCAAAGAATGGGGGAACCTAATCTGGAATGGTCTATTATTCAACTACAGATGACTAATCGGCAAAATATTATCCCACTGGGATGATTGACAAAGGTTGTAGTAGACATTGCAAGTGCTAAAGTTTATGATGATTTTGAGGTAATACAGATAGTGGATGATGCAGACCATTACCCTGCACTCTTAGGCCTGGATTGAGATATTGACATGGGAGGTATCATTAACTTAAGAAGTAGGAGCATGATCTTTGAAAGTGAAGGTACACGAGTGATAGTCCCTTTGGATCCAGCAGAAGGAGAGCGACACACTGTACCAGTAGGAGAGGAGGAGGATGTTGATCAAATATATAGACTGACTGCCTGGGATGAAGATTTGATAAAACCCATAGATGATGGTATTTTATGCTAGGAAAAAGACAGCGAATGCTTATCTAACTCAGACAGAGAGATAGAAAATTGGTAGAACCGGTGTCTTAAGATCACAAATAGCTTCTACACCAACGTACCCGTCACTAGGTTACAATGGTTGAGGATTTTGTAATGACGTTTGGATTGGTAAGAGGAACTAAGAAACTTGATGAGGTGACACGCAAGAGTGTACTGCGCCAGCCTGGGACACGCAGATGTAGGACATTGTCAACTTCATTAATTTGTCAGTGGAAGACTGTGATGAGGACCCCCGGAATATCACTATCCCAGCGTCAGAAGGAGAACATGCCGTTGCAGGACCTTTGCTACAATCATTTGATGTTACCAAACCATTGAAGTTGAAGGAAGTGAACATTGGCATGGAGGCATAGCCCAAAATGGACAAGATTGCGGATTACTAGTATAGTGACACGGTAGGAAAAATTGCGGAACTATTGACTGAAAATCAAGATATATTCCCCACAAAGTTCTCGAAACTCAAATGGATCGTAGAGGATATGGGTTTTATGAGGATTACCTTGAAACTGGATGCGTGCCCTATCAAATGACGGCCATGTCGCCCGAACCCTAAATATAAACAGAAAGTCAAGGAGGAAATTGAGAAGATGGTGGATGCAGGTATCATTGAACTAGTGAAACAATCAGATTGGGTAAGCCCTATGGTGTTCCAAGAAAAGAAGACTAAAGGAGATGATGCAGAATCATTTCACTCATAAATTCATTATATTCTAATAGATATAGGGGGTCTTGTATTTTCTAAGAAGTTGGATTCTTATGTAACAAATTAATGTAATTATTAATATTTTGAGTGATTTTAGTGAGAGATATTTAGAATATGGATTAATTAAATATTGAGAGGAATTTTGTAAATTTTCCTGAAAGAGAACATGAGAGAATTAGGATAGTTGAAAGATTGAGCAATTTGGGAATTAATTGAAAACCTTAGATTCGGAATTGGTTTCATGAATTTGTGGATTAGAGAGGATCCTTAGGGATTAGTTGAGTAAAAAATGACTTAGAGGATATTCAGTGTTTTGTTGAGAAGATAGAGGATCTGAAACCAGAATTTGTTTCCAAACCTTTTGTATAAAATTATAAGCCTTAAACCATAGAGAAGGAGATTCGGGATTTAGATAGATAAGCATAGAGATATTGATGCAGAAAAGGGCCATGTAAGGTACATCAGACCAAATCCTGACTGTAAGCAGGTTTTTGTTCATATCTATAAAAATTCATTTATTAATGAAGAATTGAATTCATTATGATTGATTTTGTTTCTTCTACATATTGTGGGTGACCTGTAGATGACAAGTATGATATTCTTGTAACCAAATTGAAGAATCATGATGAATGATTGGCCGGGTATTATCTGTGTGTTGGACTCAACATTGCAATAGTTTCTGAGCTAATGATAAGTGTAACAGAATTATGGTGAGCCGCATTGAGTGTGTAAATTTACAACTTTGTTGCTAGAGTATTGATAACCATTGTTTCATGAATGTTTGATTCCAGCGTCTACAGTATAGAGAAGACGGACTTGTTCTACGATATTGTTTGAGTTCTGCGTAATGAATACATCGTTGGACGTTGACCAACGAACTTGAAACATGATGAATTGTCGAGAGAACTCTACAAGAAGCAACGGTCATTACAGTTTACTCACCATTACCTCAGGTTTGAGCTTCTGAAATAAAATTTCATCTCATCTTATGAACAATGTGGCTGAATTATTCATATGGATCGAGTTTTCATATATAAGAATTTCATAGAATCTGTGAAGTGAATTTTATCTACAAAAAGAAGAAGGTTGTGCATTGGATAAAGGCTGAAAACCGTAACTCAGTGAATAGCAAACAAAACCATGAATCGATGGCGAAGTGGAACGTTGAACCGGTTTTGAAAAACGACAAATGGTTTTCACATAGCACAAAAGAGGTAAGCGGTAATTAATTTAGGAGTGTGATTATGTTTAGGAGGTGACACATAGCAGGATAAAACAACCCATATTGCATGTTATAGTGTGTTTGAGTATCATACTCAAAGGAGTGTGATAATCGTCAGATCGATGGATGCATACAAATCATTGGATAAAGGTGCATTGATAATAGCTGTGGGGCCCATATATATGTTGGCACTTTGGGTTTTAACCAAAGTCGAATTCATAAATACGAATTTTCATAAGGTGGGATTTTATTATGGTTGATAACATAATTGTGATCAAAGGGAAATGCTTCCGCATAAAGATTTAAAGAGTGAAATGTTTGGAAGAAAAGTGGATTCACCATTGAAACTTACAACAGAAAATTAAATTCCAAGGACATGAATTGAAATGAATTTATAAATGCATACTGTGGGTTTGAGCAGCTTAAGTTGTGTCATTGTGGTATCAGAGCATAAATGGATTATGCATGCATTTTAAAGAGGTATGATTAGTTAATGATTGATTTTGTGTGAAATAGAATTAAATTTCTTTAGAAAGATGTAACAGAGATTGAAAAAGAAGTTATAGGATCAGATTTTAAATCCGATTGGCAGCAGTTGTAAATTGGAAAAGGTATTTAGTGGAAGCATGGTAGCCTAAAACTATGAGGAAATTCAGATCTGCAAAATCTGAGTTAAAAAGAAAATGTTCTTTGAAGATTTACAAAGTTATGTTTTGAAATGTGTATAGAGGTACAATGGTGATGACAGAAAGGAAAAGGAGATCAAATTTGAATCTGAGAGACAACATGCACTTAGAAATAAAGTGTAGCAGAATATTGGAAGAATTTGCAAAAGCAAGGAAATAGAGAACAATCCATTCAAAGTGAAAATGAGTGGTGAAACAAGATCACACAGAGATCTCGAAGGTGAGGTGTTATGTGTTATTTTAATCTGGTTTGAAGATTATGTTTGCAGAATTCAGGTTGTAGACAGTTGAAGAGAATATCAAGAAAAGAAGTTCACAGCCTTAAGAGCAGTGATGAAGGAAGCTGGTAAGAGTTTTTGAGTGAAAGAAAAGTGTGGAGAAGAACCTTGAATAATTCCAACAGAGTTTGGATAAAAGGGACAATTGTGTTCTCAAAAGTGCAGAAGAGTTAAAGCCTAAAAGGAGTAGAGAGAAATGCTCAAGAGGAGGTTCCAGGGATAGAGAATCGTACTTGCTAAAAGTCCAATTCCAGAGAAAAATTGGTGAGGTAAGTGGCAGCAGGAAGGAATTTTTGTTGCAGAGGCTAAAACAGCTCATAGTAAGTGAGTGAGTGATGAACTCATAGAGATGGAAAGAAGAAGATGAGTACTGATAGTCATAGCATGGGTTCCGAGCAAGACCACAGCAGATTAAAGGAGTGGAAAGTTGGCACAAGATTGCAACAGTGAGACAGTAGGAAGAACTTTTGAAAGTTCTTAGAAATTGTAGCAGGACCTTATTCCACCTAAGGATTGGAATAGATAGGGACAAAGGAGTCCTTAAGAGAAGTGAGTGCAGCAACCAGAGAAGATAGCAAGATTTCTCAATGCAAGTTCTAAGGAAAAGAGGAGTTAGAAACCAGACAGAGGAGAAGTTTGGTGAGAAGATTAACTCGGTATGAAGTTGATTGGTTGCAGGTGCAAAAGTTCACACAGAAGAGAAGATGACTATGGAAATTCATGTACAAGGTTTAGAAGAAAGCTACAAGATGAAGAAGAAGGGTGTTAAAGAAATCTGTAGGAAACATATGAGTCAAGAGGAGCGTGACAAAGATATTGCTGAGATAAGAGAACAATTTAATAAATTAAAAATGATGATAGAATAATACCAAATACAAGGTTGGGTATTAAAGGAAAAGACAGTGAAATGGTCTAAATTATAGAGAAGGCTACAACAGAAACAAGTGAAGCAACTGATAGAAAAACTCAAAGAAACAGAGTCAGAAATGGAAGTTTCCATTTGTAGACCAGAACAGGGTGAAATTCTGGGTAAAGATGAATATTGGATATTTGTAAAAGATCTTATGAATTATTGTGAGAATTCAAGACAACAAGAAGTTTACTTTGCTGAAAAATGAATTATTGATGATTTCCTGAACTGTTGGGCAAGTTCAGATCAGCGGGAGGATGTAAAGCCTTGTATTTTTGTAACTAATGATTTTGATGTAATTACAGGTTTTGCGGGTGATGAAAAATCTTTTGAAGTTGTCAAAAGTATGGAAGAGTATCTTTCAGAAGATAAATACTCTGAAGTAGAGAGTAATGATGAAGGATGTCTCTTGAATGAGAAAAGTGGTTATTTGTTACAGCAGAAAGAAATTATTAATGCTTTGATATTTGAAGTTGTTACAACACAAGAACAATTTCTTGTGGAAAGAGGAGATGAGATTCAGTTTGAAGAGCTGATATGTGAAGCAACAGTTGAGATTGTTGAACCTTGTAATTTTGAATCTGACAATGTGTGTAAAAATGCAGAGATTATAAGTGATGATGAAGTACTTAAGAAATGTTAAGGAGAAATTGTATTGCTGGAATATTTGCTGGAAAACTAAAAACATGATAGTGAGATTGCAAAGGAAGGAGTTCAGTTTAGTGGATAAGAATATAGAGACATCATTGAAACAGATGGTGTGGAAGAGAGACTTGCTGACATTCTCAAGAGTCCTTTAGAGAATTATTTAGAGAGGTTGAATCAGCATATTGTTGTGCTGATAGAAGAGGAAATTTCAGAGAAAAAAATTGAAATGTTGCCAAAGGAAAAAGAGGCACAAAGGCCTTAGGTTTTTTATTTTAAAAATTATTTTATGTTTGCAGATTTTGTTGCAGATACTGAAGGAAATTTGCTGCAGGATAACAGCCAAGTAAATAAGGAGGAAGAATAATCTATGGAAGTATTTAATCCATGGAACAGAGATATTAGAGTGCTGGAAAGAATGCTAGAATGTCAAGATTTCATGCAAGAATAGGTAACTATGAAAGAGAAAGAGCTTGAAGAAATGCAGAATGTGAAGATGCAAGAGTTAGAGGACAGCACCAACAAACTAAATCAAGGAGAAGGAGATAGCAGTAAATGGCAGACTATGTATCAGTCCAAGGAATTGTTGAAGAAAGAAGACAAAGAAATTATCATAAGTGACAATTAGGAAGAATTTATCCATTGCAGTAAACAAAAGCAGCAGATTGTCGTGGAATATAATGTAACAGAAATTAAAAAGGTGCAAGACAACAGTAAACAAGAGGGTAAGGATGTAAGGGCAGCAGTAAGAATAAAATTTCAACAATCAAAAGGTGAAAGTAATCAGCAGCCAGAAGATATATTAGACAAATAAATTGAACTGATAACAAGGATAATGATGAAAGTATCTCAAAGGAAGATAGCAGCAAGAAAGAAAAGAAGCAGCAGCAAGAGAAAAATAGTAGCAAACTGTAAAAGCATAGCTAGTGGAACAAAGAAACATAAAGTGTGGAGACCTGGAGAAAACCAACAAACAACAGCGGCAATAGATGATAAATTATAGAACAAGGTCTAAGATCCAGGAAGACAGAGATTAGAAGCACATGATCAAGAGATCATGATTATTTTCAACCTTGGAAGTCTGATGCAGGAGCATTTCACTCAGAAATTCATTATATTCTAATATATATAGGGGGTCTTGTATTTTCTAATAATTTGGATTCTTATGTAACAAATTAATGTAATTATTAACTTTTTGAGTGATTTTAGTGAGAGATATTTAGAATATGGATTAATTAAATATTGAGAGGAATTTTGTAAATGTTCTCGAAAGAGAACATGAGAGAATTAGGATAGTTGAAAGATTAAGCAATTTGGGAATTAATTGAAAATCTTAGATTAGGAATTGGTTTCATGATTTTGTGGATTAGAGAGGATCCTTGGGGATTAGTTGAGTAAAAAAGGACTTAGAGGATATTTAGGATTTTGTTGAGAAGATAGAGGATCTGAAACCGGAATTGGTTTCAGAACCTTTTGTATAAAATTATAAGTCTCAAGGCATAGAGAAGGAGATTCAGGATTTAGATAGATAAGCATAGAGAGATTGTTGAAGAAAAGGACGATGTAAGGTACATTAGGCCAAATCCTGACTGTAAGCAGGTTTTTGTTCATATTTGTACAAATTCATTTATTAATGAATAATTGAATTCATTATGATTTTTTTTTTTTATTCTAAGTATTGTGGGTGACCTATAGATGACAAGTATGATATTATTGTAATAAAACCAAATCAAAGAGTCCTGATGAATGATTGGCTCGGTATTATCTGTGTGTTGGACTCAGAATTGCAATAGTTTCTGAGCTAACGAGAAGTGTAACAAAATTATGGTGAGCCGCATTGAGTGTGTAAATTTACAACTGTGTTGCTGGAGTATTGACAACCATTGTTTCACGAATGTTTGATTCCAGCGTATATGGTATAGAGAAGACGGACTTGTTCTACGATATTGTTTGAGTTCTGCGTAATGAATACATCTTTGGACGTTGACCAACGAACTTGAAACACACTGAATTTCCGAGAGAACTCTACAAGAAGCGAAGGGAATTACAATTTATTCACTGCTACCTCAGGTTTCAGCTTCTGAAATAAAAGCTCATCTCATCTTATGAACAATGTGGTTGAATTATTCATATGGACCGAGTTTTCATATACAAGAATTTCATAGAATCTGTGAAGTGAATTTGATCTACAAAAATAAGAAGGTTGTGCAATGGATAAAGGCTTAAAACCATAACTCATTGAATAGCAAACGAAACCATGAATCGATGGCGCAGTAGAATGTTGAACTGGTTTTGCAAAGAAAAAAAGTTTTCACACAGCACAAAAGAGGTAAGCGGTAATTAATCTAGGAGTGTGATTGTGTTTATGAGGTGACACGTAGAGGGATAAAAAAGCCCATATCGCACGCTATAGTGTGTTTGAGTATCATACTCAAAGGAGTGCGATAACTGTCAGATCGACGAATGCATACAAATCTTTGGATAAAGGTGCGTTGATAATAGTTGTGGGGCCCAACATATATATGTTGGAACTTTAGTTTTTAACCAAAGTCGAATTTATAAATACGAATTGTCATAAGGTAGGTATTTTTTTTACGGTTGATAACATAATTGTGATCAAAGGGAAATTCTTCCACATAAAGATGAAAAGAGTGAAATGTTTGGAAGAAAAGTGGATTCACCATTGAAACTTACAACAGAAAATTGAATTCCAGGGACATGAATTGACATGCATTTATATATGCATACTATGGGTTTGAGCAGCTTAGGTTGTGTCAAGAGAGATAAGGATCTATGTAGAACTACGCAGGTTAAACTATGCATGTGTACATGATCCCTTCCCTATGCCATTCTCCGACGAAATTATGGATAATGTGGGAGGTCAGGAAACTTACTCATTTACGGATGGGTTTTCGGGGTACCATTAGATCCGTATAGTGCCTGAATACCGTAGCAAGACAAACTTTGCAACTGAATGGGGATCGTTCCAGTACACTTTCATGACATTTGGACTAAAGAATGCCCCTGCCATATTTTCACACATAGTTGTAGCAATATTCAAGGAATTCATTCATAAGTTTCTGGAAGTCTATTTCGACGATTGGACATTTTTCGGTTTAGTAAAGAACCATGTGTCAAACCTATACATGATGTTGGAAGCCTGCAAGAAACACCAAATTTCTCTAAACATCAAGAAATGCATATTATGTGTCCCATTTGGGATTCTATTGCGACACGTGGTGTGTCAGCAGGGATTGATGGTTGACCCAAACAAGATCACGATTATCATCAATTTGGCAGTCCCCACTACTAAGAAACAGTTGCCCTCCATCCTAGACCATACTGATTACTACAAGAAGTTTATTCAAGGGTACGCTTTGATCACCACACTGATGGAAAAGTTTTTAAAGAAGGATGTCTCTTTTTTTTGGGATGATGAGTATCAAAAAAGCTTTGAGCTACTAAAGGAAAAGATGGTATCTGCACCTATTCTTATATTCCCTGACTGGCCAAAGGTCTTTCATGTACATGTGTATGCATCAGGGATCTCATTAGGATTTGTCTTAGCGCAGCCTGGAGAAGGGGACATCGATCACCTGATTTCCTTTGCTAGCAGAAAGCTCTCTAGTGCAGAACGTAACTATTATACGATGGAGCGGGAAGGGTTGGAAATGGTGTATGCCCTACAAAAATACAGGCACTATTTATTGGGTGGACACTTCAAGATGTTCATAGATCATTCATATTTAAATTACCTGGTAAACAATATCCTTTGTTGGGGGGGGGAGATTTGTATTGTTTCAGGAGTATGAATTTGAAACCATCTTGAAACCGGGGAGGTTGAACACCGGGCCTAATCACTTGTCTTAAATTGAGAATGGGGAAGCGCCAACTAACCTAGAAGAAGGATTACCTAATGCGCATTTGTTTGCTATCAAGGTGGTTGACAAGCACTTTGTAGACAATATTCATTTTTTGACCACGGGTAAGGTGCCTGATGGTTATTTAGTGCCACAAAAAAAGGAATTTGTCACCCGCACAGCCGACTTTACCATAATCACGAGACAAGTGTACAAGCTAGGCACAGATGAGGTGTTGCGAAGGTATTATTGGAACACAAAATATAAGCTATCTTGGCTGAGGCCCATGGAGGAATTGCAAGAGGGCATTACACAGAAAAATCCACTACGCATAAAGTATTAAGGGCTAGGTTGTGGTGGCCTAGATTGCATAGTGATGCCCATGCGTAATTTCGGGCCTGTGACGCGTGCCAATGAACTGGAAATTCCTCGCGTCGAGATGAGATGCCCCTGCAACCACATATGGATCTGCAAGCATTCGAAAAATGGGCCATAGATTTTGTGAGACCCATCAATCCCCAGGAAAGAAGACAGGTGCCCAGTATATCATCACTACCACTAATTATGTAACCAGATGGGATGAAGCAAAATTTTTCAAGGATTGTATTGCAGATACTGTTGCGCACTTCATTTTTGAACATATTCTGACCAGGTTTTGTTGCTCGAAGATCCTAATGAGCGATAAAGGTACGCATTTTGTTAATGAAACCATTGTATCTTTGACTAAGTAATTCCAAATCCACCATGCGAAGAGTACCCCATATCACCCACAGGGGAATGGGGCAGTAGAAGGTTTCAATAAAATTCTGGAACATGCCCTCACTAAGGTTTGTAACACTGACTGAAGCGATTTGGATGTGCGCATCCCCTCAGTACTCTTGGCCTATAGGACTACATGTAAGAATCTCACGGGAAAAACGCCCTTCCAAATGGCCTATGGGAAGGAGGCCATCATGCCTATGGAATACATTGTTCCTAGCCTGCACATCTCAGTTTTTATAAACATGGAAGAACCAGACATCGTGGAGGAATGCTTGGTGCAAGTGGTGGCCCTGGAAGAATATCGGTTCATTACTCTATTCCACCAGCAGGTTTAGAAGGCTCACAAAAAATCTTGGCATGATCGACATATTCGGCAGAAGATATTTAAGGAGGACGAATTGGTATTACTTTAGGACATCCAGTTTGCGCGACACCCAGGGAAGTTCCATAAGCACTGGCTGGGCCCATTTATATTGAAGGAGATTACCCATGGTGGTGCGGTCAGATTGGCTACGCTGCACAGAGATTTCTTGCCGGGGTAATTTAATGGAAGTCGTTTGAAAACCTATAGGGACAACCCAGTGCCGACCAAGTGACTATATGGCCGGAGTAGTTTTGTAAAGGATGTTGCACATGCCAGGGTGCGAAAACAAAGGTAGGGTCAATGGTTGTGCATGGATGGTGCGCAGGGTGATAGGTACAAAGGGGTGCGATACAGGCACAGGGGTAGTACGCGGCAGAAAAAACTAGTCGTTGGAATGGGGCAACTAGGTGAAAAAATGATTTTACTGTTGAACGAAACGGGAAATTGGAAATTACTGTTGCAATCGGGGAATATTTTTTACCATTTCCATAATGATAAGTTGAAATTAAGACTAATCTGACCATTTTTACCCCTTGAAGGCTATAAACAGAGGGGTGTCGGTCAGAATGGGTTTGTTTTCTTTCTGAGACTCTTGCGCCTTGTGCTCCTTCGTGAACTCAGACTACTTTGTGCCATTTCTATCTGTATTCCTAGGTGAGCTACCCCTTCTTATAGCAGCAACCCTGAATTCGTCTTCTGAGCAAGGATGACTGCGACTAACCCCGCTAAATCATTGCCTGTCACGGCATCCGGGGAAGTTAGGTCTGAAGATGTATTCAAAGTAACCTCTGAGATGGAGGAGGTTGTGTCTACGCCGACAAAGAGGAGGACTAAGGGGAAGATGAAGGGAACAGATAATGGAAAAAAAAGGGATACGAAGTGGGTTGGGGTAAAAACACGCACATCCCCTCGGATTGTGCATTCTCCCTAGAAGGTGCCTAAGGGTCGCTCGCCTGATTCATAGAAGCACCCTATGACCATTACAGAGGAAGCCTTGCATCTGACTCTGTTATCCTGGCTGCTTCCCTATGCTAAGCCAAGCAAACCAATGATGCGGGCCTTCAAGCATGTCGATGTTATCCGCGCCTACCTCCAGATGCCTCTGGTCCTAGAGGAGGTGCCCCTGCATGGCGATATATTCAAAGGCCTCCCCCTCCTTAAATTCGATGATCATGATCTGGGAAATCTAGAAGCCTTCCCTGCATTGGCTTCAGAATTATATCTTGAAAGGGTGATGTACGGTAATGTACCAAAGGTAGAGCCAATGTCGTGGGCACGTGGATTGGCAGGTTCAGGGATCTTAAACTTGTTGCGCATCCCCCACTTTGGTCATTACAACATCAATGGCCTGGTTGTTCACCAGTTGTTGGCGCTGGTCCACGATGGGTGGTTGTGGATCTAGGGGCGCATCCCGGTTAATGCTGCTTTAATTCACCGAATCACCGACCTCCCCATGCATGGGCCAAATCATAAGGAGGGCATCAGTAAGAAGTACGAGTAGTGGATTGCTGAGGAAATCCGAGAGAAATACCATGTTGTTCGCAACCAAAGAGGGTTTCAAGTAGATACAATAAGTGATCCAGGGATACACATGGGTACCCTGTTTCTATCATGCAAATTGATGCGCAAGTACCAGTCATTGGTCATCCCCGCCTATGTAATTAAACTCACTAGTAGATGCGAAAAATGGGTCTGCTTCAACTGGTCGCAATACCTTGTCGATGAATTTTTAAACAATGTGCACGAGGCCCAAGATCAAGGAAAGGCATTTTACTACTCTTAGTTGATGTTGTTAATTGCCTTGGTTGCATGGGAGGCACCTAAGGAGGCAGTGCTCCCCAATCTCAAGCCAAGGATGTGTGAGGGGGTGCGGTTTGCAAACCTCTGGGATTCGAAGGATCCCAAGCGGGTCGAGGAGAAAAATATCTTCCAGGTACTGTTTGATCGAGCCCTGGCAGTGGCAATTCATTCCTAGCCGCGCTTGTCGCCCACAGTCTACGCAAAATACAATTATATTGTGGCATTTTAGGTCACTATGCACAATGTGTAGGTTCGGGCCCACAGAGATCCAGCTTGGTATAACCTTCCTTACATGGCCACAGAAGCAAAGATTGACCAAGTGGTTGCAACTTGGCCACCATTGTGGAAGCTTAACATCAATATGTCTGGCTTGGGAACAGCAGGCACATCTAGCCAAAGCGCAACCCCAAAGGATACTATTCCGCCAGATGCAGCGAAGGAATCTGAGGTTCCAGCCACCCCTATGGGCGCCACCATAAGGACAGAACCAAAGTAACAGGAGGATCAGTAACTCGAAGGGCTTGATGGCAAAGATACGGCGTCCCCACATGGTATCCAACGCACTAGTGAACCTCCTAAAGGGCCCAGGAAGAAGCATAAGGCTATTAAGCCTGGCGCAAACACAGAAATGACGTTGATGAAGGATGACCTAGAGAAAATTTTGGATGTCATCACCATCGCGTCAGAAGATTGATGGGCTGCTTTGGAAGGACAGCACAAGGCCGCGGTAGAATCTTTGCAATCCAAGTTGCAGGCGCTTCAACTAAAATCAGACACATTTCAAGAAAGCGTGGATCAAGCGAGGTAGAATCAAGTGAGCCAACCAACTACAGTTACAGCCCTGACCACCGTAACGGACAGTCGGATCTACCCCCTCCCGAGCGCAGCTTTTGCGATGATACTCGCAGAATTATGCAACCAAGTCTGTGCATGCTCTTCAGTTGACCTCGACGTTGGGCGCTTGATGGGTGCGCAGCAGCACGACCTGTTTACCTCCATCACCAATTAGCTTTAGCACAGAGAAATGTGGGCACAGCAGCACCTTAGCGAATTCAAGCAAAGTATTGTGACTAAAGTTGTCGAAGATGCCTAAGCCCAGGCTGCACACATCGTCGCTGTTACATAGCATTTTGTCACCGTCCCTGCAATCCCTCTTCCCGCACATTGGAGGACTATTACCGTGACCTGTAAATAGTAAAATGTCCTGGAAACACCTTCATAACATCCTCCTGCATAAGGATAAACATTCTCCTGAAGAACATTTCCTCTGAAAAACCCTAAAAACAGATGTTTTAGCCTTGGCGTGACTAGCCAGTTCATCCCTCGCGCCAATGGCGGAAATCCACCTTAGAGGACATGCCAGTTGGCACTCTATCCCTGTGTTTCACTCACGCCAAGCCTATTAAGGAATGTTTTTTAAAAATAAATGTTGGAAGTTTGATTCTAACAAACTCCAGAACGAATCATCAAAATAAGTTGAGTGGTTTGGCTCTGGATCTCCATGTATAGGAAGTGTTTTTCCACCTCTCATGGAACCTTCCTAAGAGATAGGACCTGTCCCATGATTATAGGGATCCCAACTTCCCTTCCTCCATCTATAAAATCTTGCCCTCTCCATTTGCAAGCTAGCTGAACTTGTGGGAAGGAAACTATAGCTGGGCGACTATTGAGAGCAAAGCCGAGGAGAACCCCGTAAGAGAGAGATCTTTGTCCAGATTCCTGACAGGCTTCGTTGAGACGCGCTCCGCTGCAAGCCCCACCGAAGGAAGATCATAGCGTCAGATCATTTGGTTGTAATCTCCCTTTTTGTCATCTTTAATATAAGCGGCTCTGATTTTGGTTCCATTCATGTGTTTACTCTTTTATGAAATGCAATGAATTATATCCCCTTTAACTGATATATAGTTACATGATTTAAGTATTATGTTGTATGTCATCATTTCTTTGCATGTGTACAGGTGTCCGGACAGAGCAAACGGAAGGACTGTGATCTGTCAGGCTAGGGACGAAGAGCACCGCTTCTTCCTCGACAACAACAGCGTGGGATTTGAGGTAGGTTACTTATCGCGATCTTTGTATTTCTTGTAACTAGGAACCAACGTAATTGCGTGATTCGATTGTTGCTAGACCCACTCTAGGGCTAGTGGGATCGCCTTTGTCCGCAGAGGGAATTTACCGCCTCAACAGCCGCCATCGCCTAGAAGGCCGAATTAGAGCAGTTGATAGACCGGCTCTGCGAGGATATGCCAGAATTAGTTCTTGCCTCCACTGTGTTGCAAGCAAAGATTGAAGGCTTGGTCGCTGCTTTGAAGGCATATCGGTCCGAAGTGCAGGTTGTTAATTCGGATTTGGAACTTCAGCTAGCATCATTGTAGGCCAAGCTCCAGCCTCAGACCCCTTCGGAGGTAAGTGCCCAGCGATCCGCGCTCGTCACCGAAGCTACAACTAGTCTTACCGCGCATATCACTCAGGGCACCGCATTATTTTAGACTTCTATGGAGTTATGGTCCTGGGTGTAGCGTGACCCCCTCCTTTGCCAAATCGATTAGGAGCTACACCAAAAGGAGCAATATTTTGAGCAGATGGAAACCATTATGACCACCCTCGTATCATATCAACGACTAGCGCGCCTTTGTACCAGCCACACACTTAGAAGTGAAATTATGGGGCTCCAGCACAAGAAGAAGGTACTCAGCAACCATCTGACGCCTTAGGCTAACGAAGCTCTCAAGCTTTCGCAAGAGTTAGAAGGGGTCGTGAAACAGTTGAATCAGACCTTGGAGAATATCACCGCAGCTACTGAAGTACCAACTTCACATAATTTGGTTGATATTGCACACAATGCAGCCACGCAGAGCATAGGTGTTCCGCCCCCATTGGCTGTTGCTATCGAGAAGCTCGAGGAAACGATGAAGACCCCGTCGGCGCTGTGACTCGGGACGAGTCACAAGATTGTGTTGGGGGCATGTTGGAACGAGGTCCCCTAACCGCATTTTTCATCCAGTTTTGTAATATTTTTTAATATTTAGTGCAGCGCAGGGGCTTTGGGGTGGGTCAAAGCCCCTGATGAATTTTACAGGGTCAAAGGGTAGACCAGGAGTCCAAAAACCACAGTTTGTGGACCATAGAGTAGCGCAGGATAAGATGTTATAAATAAATAGATAAATCGAGTCTAGAGAAAGGCTAAGTTTTGATTGAGCTTGGATATGAACTTATGGATATTTTGTGTCCATTGTTTGGGTAAGGGCTCCTGCTGGCTGTGTGCGCGGAGACCCTGAGTCCTACTGTGTGTTGATCCCGTTGGATGTGTGCGCGGGCTAGTAGATAGAGTTTGTAATTTGGATTTGGATATGAATGAATGAGGAGATTGTTTTGTGATATTTAAGTGTTTTTGTGTTATGATTATCGGCTATGTTCTAGGATTATATTTTTTCACTGAATACTGATGATGTATTGATGCGCACGTGGATGCAGTATTATGAATTCGTAGATCTAGTTTAAATACTCTGCTCAAGTTACATTTTATTTATGATTTGTGCTCTGTCGATATACTGTTAAGAGTCTCTACATTAGGGATTATTCTGCACAGGTCTGTTAGATCTGAGGGTTCCACTTCCATTAACCTTCTCTCTCTCAGGGTGCGGAAACCTGGTTCCAGCACCCTCCCATACTACTTCGTGTGAGACCTTGACATGCGCAAGCAAGCCATTGCCGAAAGGACCAGTAGTACAGGGGTTTGTTGGCAAACCTTAAAAACTGAACCTGGGTCAAGACCCCTAAAGCCAACAAGGACCACTACTAAGTAAACCTGAAATAATACATTTTATCACTGAACAATTTGACACTAACATTGGATCTAGATGGGGATGGAAACTCCTTCAGGAGGTGTCAAGAACATCGTAGACCAAGTAGCCTCATCCATTGATAAATGGAGTCACTACAGATACAATCCTCAAACTGATTCAAATCAAACTGAAAACTGAATTATACATCATCAACTGCAAACTCTACTGGAAATTGACACTGAAAAATATGCTCAAATTGTTGAGCTTATTCATTACACCTTAACTACTCTAATTGATCCATAAATCACTTAATCAACTGAATTCGAAGATTTGTGACCAATCTAGTAAACGACTACCTGACTGATGCTTATATTCAGCTCCACCAGGCATAGTAAAAAAAAAAAAAGATTAAAATGGAAACTCAAAATGAAATCTCATCCCAAAACATGTGTTGGTGAACAAAACAAACTCCACCTTTTCTAATGCTTGCAAAATACTGCCCAAGGGGTGTTTAAAATCATGAAACATTACCTCTTGTTGGTCAGAAAAATGAAGGGCGATGCTTTCAGATATAATGGATGGTTGTTCTTTTTCATATGGTTTATTTGTAGCAATGTTATCTTCCATATCATCCAAAAGAGAGAAAATATTTGTATTTTCTTTCAAATCTTCAATTGAAGTGGCCAAATCAGAATCAACACAAATATCTCCAAGTGGCTTTTCATGTATATCAGAGACAGAATTGTCTTGGCTCTGAAAAAATTCTACATCTTGGTCCTTCGATGGTTACTGAACATGTTCATCGAAATCAAGACAAAAAACCTGTTGTACATTTTTTTTAGCTCAACGGATAAATCGTTACTCTTTCTTCCTAAATTAAAAACTCAAAAGAGGAAAGGGATGAAGGGTAGTTGGATAGAACATCTTCATATATATCTTGATCACTTGAAGATTGGCAAGACTAATGAAAATTATCATCAACTTCAAAATATGGAAGAACAATGTCATCCTTTGAATAATTCTACTCAAGTTTTTTGTCATCCATGGAAGAATCCATGACCTTCTCATGGCGGTGAAAATGGATTTCATTTAAAGCATCCAAAAATTCATCATCCATAAACCCTTCATCGCCATAAGAACTTCTAGCTCTTGAATAAAATTATCAAAGTGATCACAACAATCCTCAATCAAAAGAAAAGAAGGATAGGTTTCTCTATACTTCTCGAAAAATACTGAGTGAAAATCCTTGAGAGAATAAATACAAGTAGGAAGAAATATTTCATACCAAAACCGTGCTTTTTCTTCTAATGTGATCATGAACAACTTCATTAAAAAATCTTCATGAAAATTATCTTCAGCTTACGCACATGCATATGAAATCTTATTAAATGAGGTGTAGCATCATCACCTTTTCCATCTCTGAACTTTGGCAAGTATGTTTTCCAATCTACCTGAGGCATAGGATTTGGAAAACCTGGAACATGATCTCGATGCATAGGAGCATACCTATAATTCCTTATTGCAATTGAATCCATCTTGAAAACAATAAAGTCACAAATAGTTCTTGAAGCTACCAGTTTTTTAACGGTGGAGTCGCCATGAAAACTATGAACTTTTGGATTCTTTGCCACTGGAGTCGCCAGGTGAAATATGCACAGTTGTTCTTTCCTGAGAAATATTTAACCTTCGCTCCTCGGAAATTATGCCAAGAATGTTAACACTCCCCCCTACTTTCAAGGATTGTGGATGGAGTTGAAGGAAGGTAACCACAAACCAGGATTTAGGTCAAGTAGCTAGCCCTAACAAGACCAAAGAGGGCTCTCTCGTTTTCACTTTGCAGTCAATGGATTTATTTTATATCCATTGATATTAGGCTAGGTATGTAAGCTCAATAAATAGGATTTTTTTTATGTTTTAAGTGTTGGATAGAAAAGTCGGTGAGGAGGCTAGGTCAAGGGTTTTTAGGTCTGAATTCCAAGGTCAATTTGTAGATAATATGTGAGGCTAGGTAGGTAGCTTGAAAGCATGTTTAATTGGTCATTGAGTATAGAATTAAGTGAGAAAGGGCATGAATGATCACTGAGGTGAATTCATTCATTTAGATGCAAACAAACATAGCAATGTAAATCTTGTCTAAAATAGGCATGAACAAACATGATTTCTGCTCATAAACTTACAAGATAAAAATATATGAAAGAAGAAGATATGGTATTAAGAATCAATAGATAAACATACATAAGAATAACAGATGCTCCAATGCATACCACAAGTATCTCAACACAATTTCTACAAATTTGTCTATGATTTCATTCCAAATTGTTGATTACAAAAGCTCCACTGCAAAATGATTGTCCAAACCCACAAAATACTAAAGAGAGTCTATTTATATAAAATATGGACTATGACACCTCATCAGGCCGAAATCCATTCCAAAATGGATCATAAATACACAATATGAGTCATTTCCTATATTCTAGGGAGGTTAGAAACCATTCCCTGAATTTCAGCTATGAACTTGGATTTTTTGTCCCTTACATTAAATCACATATTCCCTCAAGATAGGAGGAAAAAAATAACTCAATAGCTCTAATTCCAACTCATAGAACAACAAAACCTCAAATTTGTGACATTTTCTGAGCTTGGCAAGTGTCCTAAGGAAACCAATGTTGATTTGTAACATCACTGACAGAACGGTAACAGAAATTTGTAGAAGCATAATTGAACATTGCAAGCACTTTTTAGGCACTTTTTGGAGTCCAAATTCACTTCAGAAAGAACAGTTAACTAGCCCTGTGTGTCTAGTTTCCAGAACATCTTGAATTTTACAAAATTACCCATGGGAAGGCCTCCCAAAATCCATTCTCCCAAGGTTACTCCAAAACCATAACGGAGGCTCCAAAAAGGTGGCAGAAACATGAAAAATGAGTAGTTTTTGGGCTTTTTCTTCAAAATTAAAGCTTATCATGCCAAGTGGGTTCTTGATCTGTAATTTACTCATAAAAATGCATCCAAACATGTAAATAAATCATCATTTGGATGCCCCCAGAATAATTTTAACAAAGTTTGTTACTCTTCTGTGAGGAATTTCCAGAATTGTTCAAAAATCACAAAAAATACCAAAATTATTCAAAACTTCTCAAAATTGGTTTTGTGGCACCTGTGAGTGATGGGCTAAAAATCCAATGAAGCTCCAGCCAACAATTCCAAGCTATCCTTCTCTTTAAGCTTCATTTGTGCTTCTTTTAGCCTTTTCTTCAATTGTTTTACCCTTATTTGTGAAGTTGTTTTCCTGGTGAGATAATGATTTTCCATTTTTCTTTGTTGTTTATTGTCCCTTTTAGCCCTCTTCAAGAGCTTCTCCAAATTATCATTTACACTTGACAACCAAAGCTATATGTCTTGATTAATATCCATGGCTATAAGCTCATCAAATGTCAACTCTTTAGGTGGATGAGCTGATTGTCTTTCTAGCTCCAACGCCCTTTTGAGACCTCTTGTTTTTGGCCTTCTTATTTGTGTTTGATCTTTCCCATGCTGAATTTTGTCGAAAATAAGCTTTTCAGTTGAATATGATATCCTTCCTCCATGAGCTTTTCATAGAACTTCAAACATCGAGTCCTCTCAAAACATCTTTTGGCCAAGGGTGGAGCATTGATTTCATGCATAGTGAAAGGTTCTAACCTGAGGTGGCGCCCTCCCTTGAATCTCTTCTTCTCACTCTCCATATTGTTTACCATTGAAAGGATGAAAACCCTAGTATGTTTATGGGATGGGTATATGTAGTGAAATATGGAAAAAATAGAGTGTAAGGGTGAGGTAGGTTTAGGGGGTAAGATGAAGGGTTATGGAGCTAAATTGTAGAAAATATTCAATGAATAGGGTGGAATTTTAGCTCCATATTGTGGGTGGAATGAAGGGAAATGGATTTGAGGAAGGTGATGAAATGAATAAAACACAGGAAATTCCGAATTTTTAACTATGAAAATTTACTAGAATTTAGGGTTTTATGAGAATGACTGTTAGGGATGATATGGATGGTGGGAGATGTGAGGATGAGGTATATGAGAGGTGTAGGATAGTGTTTATGTACTAAAGTTAGGGTTTATTTAGCTAGACTAGGTTAGGATTTATCAAATGGAGTATTTCTATGTCATGGAGAAGTGATGATATGGATAAATATAGAGTAAGCATGAAAATGGTTGAAAACCCAATAACTTGACCAAGGGAGGGTATGAGAGTAGTGACTTGTTGTTTGTGAGAGGTCCAAGGAGTAGTGGTCACAATCCTTGAGCTTGTTTGGAGATATTTGAAGCTAAAAACCTAATTATGGACCTTTTTTTGAGGTGTAATACCAAATTACATAAGTGTGACAACACTTCCCAGAAGTGTAACAACTAATTCCAGAAACGTAACAAAGGAAATTCCAAAATCCATAATTTTCCAAAACAAATTCCCCAAAAATAAGGCTTAACAATGGATCACTATCTCTCTAACCATGACGTTTATTTCAAAACTAATATATTTTTTTGTTCTTTGGAATGTTGTGAACAAAAACCTCCTCCAATTTTCCAAAATAATTTACCATTGGATCATAATACAAGTGTGAAGTTGATTACTCAAAATTTGCAGAAGCGTAGAACCTAGTTTGAGAGGGAGTTTGGAGGCCTTCCTAGAGGATTTTTGGACTGAAAGTGGTATGGTTTGAAATATTAGGAGGTATACTACAAAATGGAGTCATCATGCACTGCAAACACCTTCTCCAAACCCCTGAAAATGGATTTTAAGACAACCATTCCAAAAGTGCAGAAAATGACCTGGAGCAACTGGATTTTGAGCATTTCTCTTAAACCATAACATTTGTGCTTAACCTGAATGAGGTTTTTTTTATCTAGATTATTTTTGACAGAAACCTCTTTCACTTTTATAAAATTCATCTACATTATTTCAAAAACTAATTTTGAATCCAAACTATCCCTCTGTGCAAAGTAAACCCTTACAAAGGATCACGAAGCTCTAAAAATGATGCCACGGGTCTGAGTTGGCTCAAAACTGGAATGATGAACTCCCTTATGGGATTTTCTCTTCTCCCTCCATGGTTTTTTTCAACAATATGAAAACAATAGCCAAATGAAATGGGTAAGGGAGACGTAGAATTAGGAAACCAAGGGATAGTGGTAGGGTGTTTTTAGGAGCAGAAATGAGGTAGAAGGAAGCTAGGGAAAAATCCCTAAAAAATTGAGATAGGGTGATGAATTGGCAATAATATTCAGGTGACATTTCTAGAAATGGACATGTGAATGATGCCCAAAAGGTCAAAACACATGGTTTCACTAGTTTTTTTGCCAAAATGTAGTGAAAATTAGGGTTTTAATGAAATTGATGGAAAAGAGGGTTGTGAGTGATAGCATATTTTAGGGTATGTCGTATGAAGGTTATATGAAGGTTTTTAGATGGTTATATTAGGGTTTTATCAGTTGAAACAAACAAAATATGAAAAACACAAAAAACGTAGTGAAGGTAACCTAATGAAGGAAACCACTCATTTGCTGATGAATTTGACTTGAGAGAGGTATAAAGGGTGTCCACTTACTATTTAGGAAGTGTATGAACCTTTTTGTAGTGGTTTTGAACCTTGGATAACTGATTTGGATCTCAAATACCAAAAGCACAGCACCTGCGCAGCGCTTGTGTAGCACACCCAGAAGCGTAGCACAGGTAGTGTTGGCACAAATTTGCTTATTTTTCTTCAGCCCATATCAGATGTGGAGTATGATCATGAGAAGAGAGGATCTCTTTACTTATTTGCCTATATTTTCTAACTCCCTAGAAAATGACTTGTATGGTGAAAATGAGATTTTGTTCACTTTCTTTTATGACATAATTGACTCTTATTGTGGTGAAACAAATGAGACCTAGACTCTAACCTAAATGAAGCTGTGGTGAATGACCTCAGACCCTATATGATTGATGTATTACATGTCCTATGAAATAATGATGACTATGAATGGAGTGGAGGGAGTATCATTTCAGACCTAGACATATTCAGTGATCAAAATTTTATTTGAAAACTAACTTGAAAAATGAAATTTTGACCTAGGACCACTACTAAGTAAACCTGGAAGAGTACATTTGATCACTCAACATTTGGACACTAACAATACTCACAACCATATTTCTATATATAGAAAGTGATTCAAGTAACCTCACCTTCCAGCTGAGTTTTTCTGTGGAAAGGGTTAATCTTGTGTCAAATGTGTGTGTGACTTTTATTTTTCCATTCTCTATTTTATGAATAAGTTTTATCTGCATGCATGCACTATTAGCAATAAATCTACAGATCCATAAATTTAATAAAATTTTAATAACGTAAAATTAATTATTTTAAATATAATATTATCATATTTGTTGTGATAAATTTTCCAGTGGAATATCCATGATAGTTTACGAATCAGTTCCAAACATGTTTTAGGAGTATTCGGGAACACTAAATTTCTCAAATCATATCATCAAATTTATAATAAAACGAGGTTTTAAATTTATACCACGGGTACCTTGGTATCTCTTCTTTGTCTCATCCATATTTCACAGCCTAATCATCACAAAAAAAAAGTTTAAAAAAAAAAATCTAAATTGACATGTTTGAATCAAGTTTTATAATCATTCAAAAACACTAACTTCCTCACACCATATCTCTGAAATTATAACGAAACAATATATGAAATTTCTAGCACATATATCTTGATATTTAATCTTTGTCTCCTCCATAATTCATAGTTTGAAACATATTAGAAATAAAATTATAGTGAAAACACCAAGCTAACCCATTTTAAGCATATTTCGAGGGCATTTAGGAAGCCTAACTTCCTCGTAGCATATCTCCAAAATTATATTCAACCCATGTAAGAAATTTTGACCTCAAGTACATGACGATATTTTATCTATATCCTCTAAGTTTCAGAATCTAAAACATCACATAAACAAAATTATAGTGAAAATACCAAGCTGATTTGTTTGAAGAAGATTTCAGGAGAATTCAGGAAGCCTAACTTCCTCATATTATATCTCCAAAATATTAGCGAAACAAGTTTTGAAATTTGAAGCACGGGTTTATAGAATATTCCATTTGTATCCTCCAAGTTTCATAATCTGAAACATCCCATAAAAAAATTTATAACGAAAATTCTAAGATTTATTGTTCACCCCATAAATCACATTTTTGTTTCCACTTTTAATCTCTAAGAATCACCCTCAAATTATTCCTTAGCTCTTCTCATGTGCCTAATATATATTTTTTCTTTAGTACACCTCAAATGAACTCATATATATTTTATTTATAGTGGTTTTATGTTCACTTATGGGGCTAACTTGTGTAATTGGTTGGTTAGGTCTGCCTCCATTTTCTAGTTGGGTCAACCTGACAAAATATTTCATATATCGTCATTCCTATGGAGTTATATGGATTTTCATATACCTTTGAAAATGACTCAAAATAATATTTCCAACAATATATCATATGTTCCCATTTTATCTAGGTAATTGGAGTAAAAATTCCTTCAAATATAGGGTATCCTAATTGGCCATCAAAAGCCCAAAAATAATATTTTCAACAATCATCATTTTCCAACCTTTCTTTTGGATATACGTAGTCTCCCTCTATATTTTACATAAATGAAAACAATATTCCCATAAGTATCACCCTTTATCATTGATGGAAACCCTTATTGAATTGTGAAATAATACTAAGGAACTCACTTGTTGACAATTCTCCTTGTGCATGCAACTTCTCCCCCTTTGTCATCAATGGCATTGGGATGCTCCCCCTAAGTTTGTGCTTTTCCTTATCTATAAATATTCTTATGTATAAAACTTTTCTTGGTTTTTGCAACTCTTTCTCCATTTAAAACTTCTATTTGTGACTATAATTTCTCCCCCTATCTATTATCTCTCCTTATGTTTTCATATTCTTTCCCTTTGACATCAATGGAAAATGGTTGTTTTTACTTCTCGCTGCAATTTCTTCCCCTGATATGTTAATAAAAAAATAATTACTTCCTATGGTTTCTTACTTCTCCTTTATTTGCAACTAGGTTCCTCTTATGAAGGCTATGTCTATTTGTACCTACATGCCACATTTCCTCTTATGTAGCTTTGTTCTTGAGATTACTCCCCTTGTATTTTAACTTCCTCTTACCTCTTCTTTTTGGGATTCCTCCCCTGGTCTTATGATTATTTTTGTTTACAACTTAAATCCTTTTACTGCAACAAAAATCACCCTAATATTGACTTCTCCATTTCTTCAAATTTTCCTTTTGTCATCAAAGGGATGTTCCCCTTGAACATATGCTTCTCCTTATTTATAACTCTCTCCCTTGTTGATATCAAAGAAAATATGATGATACCTTTGAACTTATGCATTATTGTTAATTGAAATACATCATTTATTTCACTTTATATTGTAAATCTATATCTTGTAACCTTTCCATTTCACCACTTTTATCCTGCAACTCACCCTCAAAATTTATTTTTTTCTTCATGTGGCATTAGTTACTGCAACCTCTTAATTCTTTATTACTTATGATATGGGAGATATATTACTCTGAAATGTTGTCATATATATTCAAAATTATCCTTGGGCATAGGTTTAGTAAATATATTTACAACGTGTTCCTGGTAGTAGCACTGTATTCGAGCTTAACACTTTGTTCACTTATATGTTTTCTTAAAAAGTGATACTTGATGGGAATGTGTTATGTCTTTGAATGCATCATAGGGTTCTTTGAAATGTTGACTTCACATGTATTATCATAGAAAATCTATATTGGTTGATCATATTCTACTCTAATAGCCTTCAAATTTTGATTCATCCAAAAATATTGAGTACGAAATTTTGCTTTTGCAATGTATTCGAATTCGACTATGGACGAGGAGATTGACATTTGCAACCATGATACCAAACAATTTCCCAGAAAGAATGCTCCTCCACTTATATTTTTTCTATCATCTACACTTCTTTCCCAATATATATATGTATATGATGTTAAAGTAAAGTATTTGCTTCTTGAATACCATAGGCCACAGTATAGAGTTTCCTTCAAATATTTAAATATTACTTTAATTGCACATGAGTCTCCTTTGGTGAAGATTTAAATCTTGTAAACAATCTTATCACTCGCATAATATTTTTTCTTGATGTTGTCAATATATTAATTTTTTTATCATTTGCCTATACCTAATTTGATTTGCATCATGGGATTCATCATCTTTGCTCAATTTGCATCCTGTGATCATCGGTGTGTTGACATGTGTATAGTTTTCCATCCCAAATTTCTTTAAAATTTCCTTAACGTATTCAGTTTTGGAGATGAATATTAATTTACTAGATTGAACAACTTGTAAACCTAGAAAGAATGAAAATTCACATAGCATGCACATTTTTAAAAAAAATTGCATTTATTTTGCAAACCTCTTGCTCATTGTGTCAATGTCACTTCCAAAAATAATATCATCTACATATACTTCAATGGTTAACAAAATTTCATTATCTATTTTGATATAAAGGTTTTTTTTTTTTGCTCCTCTTTTGAATCATTGTTGTAGTAGATACTTGTCAATTATTGAGTACCATGCCCTGGGAGCATGATTTAGACTATGCAATGTTTTCTTCAATCTGCACACATCATTTTCATTTTTTGAAAGCTAATATACTTAAGGTTGTTAAAAATATACTTCTTCTTCCAAGTCACAATTCAAGAAGGTTGACTTGACATTCATTTGCTATACTTTAAAATTTTTGAAACATGCAAATGGTAAAAACATTCTAATGGATTAAAGTTTGTCTATTTGAGCAAAAGTTTCTTCAAAATATACACCTTCTACTTGTGCATATCCTTTGCATACTAATCTCAATTTATTCCTCGCCACGTATCCATATTCATTTAATTTGTTCCTAAAGACCCACTTAGTGCCAATTACATTCTTTTATTTTTTTCTAGGAACAATTTCCCATGTATCATTTTTCTTAATCTGATCTAACTCTTCATCCATAGTGTTGATCCAATGTGTATCTTTACTAGCTTCAAAAAATTTATTGGCTTCTATTTTGGACAACAATGCAAAGTTGGAATGCCCTCGTGTGCTCATAAATTTATTTTTAGTCTAAAATCATCACTCATTATAACCAAGGATTTTATCTTTGAAATGAAACTTGTGAACATATCTTGATGGAGTCTATGGATGTGGAAGTTATGCCTCTTTCTCTTCTTCTTCTTGTTTTTCTTTTTCATCTTCTTTGTTTATTATCTCCCTCGAATATCCATTTCCTTTATGATTTTATTTATGAGGTAATTATTCATATACTCTTACATCAATGTTTTCTACCACTTTTTATCAAGGTATTTTGTTGTAACATTTGTAGTTCTTGCTTCTGGGTGCATAATCGTGAAAATTTCATTCATCTATTCTAGAATCAAGCTTTCTTAAATTGTCTTATTTTTCTTTATGTAGAACTTGTGTAATGCCCCATCCCACATTTACCCATTTTAGAATCTCTCCAGGCTAAAAATGAGTTGAGTGCTACTATGACGTGACCCTACCTCCAAGTTCTAGTGATGGAAGTGGGGCCTACAAACTTAAAGCTTACTACCATCCCTCAGAGACTACAGATCACTCAGGGCCCTGAGAACCATCCTAAGTGATTAATACCTAAGTTGGAACTCTTTTTCACTAACTTAACCTCCCAACAACATCCTTGACAAACTATGCATGTGGTTATGAGGCTATAACCACACCCATAGGTCTGTTTGTCAGCGGTTATGACCCAAAATATCTTGTTTTGTGCATTCAGTCGCAATATCTATGCCACTTTTTCAAGAAATCCTCCATACCACTTCCCATAACTGCTTTCATGTTCCCAGAAACATAAAGCAAGACTAAATATTAAAAAATTGAACAAGATCTTGACCAGAACATGCCTAGTACATGATAGACATTTTTTCAAACATATGGTAAACATGAAATATATAGGTCATGAATGCATATTTGATCATAAACTTATAAAATTCATCTAAGAATCACCAAGAAGGCTCAATGTCCTCTCAAGCTAGTTGCAACAACACTTATTAGCCCATCCATTCATCAACCATTCAATAAACTATCAAATCATGAACAAGAGCCATAGCTAGAGAACATCATAGAACCATGCTTATAACCAACAAATAACCAGAATAGAAACCATGAAAAATATGCCATAAAATAAACATAACAACAAGTACATGTGCTCATTAATTACATTAGAAGAATAGCTCATATTAACTTATGAAAAATCAAACCAAGTCAAGGACTTCTACCTACCACCCAAACATAGATTGGGTTGAACCAAATATTTCTTTCAGCCAATCACCCCCATGCCATATCCCAAGCATGAATGTGGGATCTCATGGGATAAAATAACACATAAACAAATAGGGAATTTATAGGTTAAACCGCCTCCACCCTCAAGCTACCGTGATCTCACCTAAACCAGTCCTGAGATCAAAAAACCAAAAAAAACTTGAATGCCTCAGAATTCCTTCACCATATCTTGACTAATTTTCCTATCTCCACCTACTTGTTGAGGGATTCCCAGAGAAAACCATATACACCCCCAAGCCTTGGGATTTTCCTAAGACCACCTCACCCGGTTCCAAAACCTTTCGGAAATCCAAAGCTCAAACAAGAATGAATCCCATCACACCATGGCTATCTAGGAAATGGCAAGGCAAGGTTAAAACCACTGTCAAACCAGGAAAATCCCATGCCAATGACAACAAACATAACCAATAACTAAATGCATGTAACATGCATTTGAATCCAGGCATGATAAATCACACATGCACATTGTTACCTACAAGTACACATCTATTTTCTGTCCTTACTTTCAATTGTCCAAAATTCCTCTTATGCTCCCTTGCTTTCCTTGCTTGCCTGTCCAAGTGCTTATTCTCTCTCCTTTGTTGATCTTGATCAAAATATGATAGAAAAGTTGTCAATTGTTTCTCATATGCATTTTTATCATTGATTTCTATTCTCGTCCTTTCCTTTTTCCTTTTCATTTTATTTTCCTTAATTTTCTCTCTAATTTCCCTTGTATGCGTATTTGTGTCTCTTCACCTTCATTTCCTCCTATCTTCCTTTGTTTCCTTAATTAAATGCTACTTATTACCTCTTTTCCTTTTCCAATGCCTTTTCCAATTTCCATAACCATTAATAAACCACAAGTAATGCCCACTATGATGTTTACCCACCATTCAGCTTGGAATACGTGTCCTGTGACCTTGGTCTTATTTTTCCTTTATACATGGAAATATAACTAGGGGTTGTTACAAACCCCTCCCCCTTGGGGTAACACTGTCCTCGGTGTTCTTTCATGCTTATGACTAGCAAGACATACTACTTATGGAGCTTTATAAACATAGCTCGATGCGGTATTTACAATGGAAAATTGTTGAAAACATGAAAAACATACTACCTATGGAGCTTTATAAACCCAACTCGATGTAGTATTTACATTGACAACACATATACTTATGCACATATTCTTCAACCAGCAAATAATAATTTTTTTATGGATATTTATAAACACGACTTGATACAGTATTTAAAATGATATACATATATATACGTGCAAATTTTCTCTAATTAGCAAATAAAAGGATACGATATTTCCATCATAAACAAGGGATTCTTCCGTAGAATTACACCTCCACCCTCAAAGTAGTACCAGGATTCACCTCCTTCCGAAGAAGTCCAGAATCCAAGCCAAAATCAAATTTTGAATCCAATATCCAACACTACAATCCTTGTGCTACTTTCTCTCTTAGTGATTAGTTATCGGCTCATTATTCTAGGGCACACTCCCAATGTGCTTATTATTCCATTTGGAAATGCTAATGACCAAAACAAATTTATTCCCCAAACTTCCCTTCTCTGCTTCCCATTCCCTTGGGAAATCCAATCACCCACTTTCGTGCAATCAATCACCTTCCAATTTCCCTGACATCCCCTTCTCAGGCGATTCATCCCTTGGAAAGGTTTCCTCACATCGAAAGGTTAAAAAAAAGGCATATCCATACCTAAAAACCATCATACCAGCCATAGAATTCCCATGGAAATCAATGGAAACTAATGGGTACTGGTGTCCCATAATGGACCTGCTCCTGAATGCTTTACCAGCACACTGTTGCATGTTCCAATTCCTTTTTTTGTTACTGCTAACATTCTTGCAGCCAATTCCAACAACCCAACTGGGCATTTCCATGTTTTCTTGTACCAAGCAATTTCCATTAGACTCAAAAGGAATTTAAATAAATTCAAATAATACCTCATTGATATCTCGTCAATAAGATACACTTGCAATTTTGTTTACTTCCTATCATAACAAGTCAAATTAGCTCTTTGATAAAATCATCATGTATAAACATATCACATCCAATTAGCTAAAAACTCAACCATCATAAATTAAAATCATAGACTATGTGCATAAATAAAAATTGAAATGAAATACTCATACTTATCTTTCAAATGTTTCTTTGCTTTTGCCTTTGTTCTTTGTTATTTACGAACACACATTGAATCGGTTTCCAAACCCAGTAAGCACCAAGTGACTTCTCTTCTCTTGACCACGTATACACATTGGATCAGTTGCCAAACCTGGAAAGCACCCAATACCTTATATTATCTTCTCATCCAAAGCAACAAGGTAATCCAGAAACGATATCTCCTCCTCCCTCAATATTAGCAACAAAGGCATCCAGAGACTATAATGCCTCTACCCTCAATATAAACAATAAGGGAAACATGAGACTATTCCGCATCTACCCTCAATATCAACAATAAGAGAATCCAAAGACTATACCTCCTTTACCCTCAATATCAGCAATAAGGGATTCCATAGACTATATTTCATCTACCCTCAGTATCAGCAACAAGGGCATCCAGAGACTATACTGCCTCTACCCTCAATATCAACAACTCAATATTGGTCTCTTCCCAAGATGTCCAAGGCTCCAAGGCTAATGTCTCAACCCACATCCTCTAGGGATATTGAGAACCAATCCCTTCATAACACATACACATACACAATAAGCATGGAACGGTACAACATGTACACAACATGCACACAATAGTAGTACAGGACATCCAGAGACCACACTATCTCTACCAAGTAATCTTGCCTCTAATGTCTTTCCCGTGCCTTACTCCTTGCACCCACAACCCAAGTCCTGAGTCTATGGCTCTTTCCACTATCCATGTTTTTCCTAGCATGTCGCAAATCACATTGCTTTCATTTTGCTGATGTATCCTTCAGTATTGTTTACCATAACATAAACATAGGCATAGTTATAAGCACATAATGTCAAAATCATATCCATATGATACTAAACTCATAGACCTTTCTGGGCTACTTTTCTGACTTGATTACTCATAAAAAATCAACCTTTTCATGCTATTCACCTGCATAAATAAATCATCCTTCCACAATAATTATCCTTGACGACCATGTCATACAATGGCATTCACACACACACACACACACATATTAGCATAATCATGATCACAACACAATTACCAATGTTCATAAGGTCAATGTTAAGTGAACTTCCTTTATCCATGCAATGCATGCACAACATTGAGAACAATAGTTCCCAACATAGCCAAGGCATCTCATACCTCAAATCCATTTACTTTACCTTTCATGTTACCTTTCTCATGACTGTCCCACCATCGTCCATTTATCCCAATGGAATCAACCAGCCCAACTAGTTGTCATGTTCTCACCTTCAGTTATCCTTTATTCATGCATGGGGATCCATTTGGGTCTTATATTACCTATTGAGTTTCATTCAAATCTCCTTGAGCTCCATTAAATTTCCTATTTCCCCAACCAATTCCCAATACCCTTAAAACATAACAGGAAAGAACAAGAATTAAAGATAAAGAAAACAAGGAAAACCAAACAAAAATACAACACCACAAACGAAGTGGCATGGCCATGCACCATACACAATCAAAACCAAAAATCAAGCACAAACAAATCACAAAATACTGAAAGCACAAAAATTTCAACAGACACCATGACTCAACCCCCATGGTTACCAGTGCTTCCAAGGAAAATCTCATCCATAACCTTCTTCAAGATTTCATGGAAGTCTTATTTTACATGCAATTCCCTGCATCATAATGTCATAAACACATAATTGTTAGTGCATAAATAAATATAACGATATACCAGTTACCCTACCCTGTTTTACCCAGCATGTTTCCCTGCAAATGAACACCTTCACATATCATCTCTCAAGGGATTCCAATTCCCTTGACGAATCCAGCCATAACTAGAAACTAGTTTTAATGCCTGCATATGATCAATCATCTACCATGTAGCTTCCTCGGCCCAAAGTGACTCCACGCACTTTAATTTACTCTATTTCTTAGTTCTAGAGTATGACTTATTTTGCTGCAAAATGCATTGAGGCTTTTCCTGGAACTCTCCCCCTGGTTCCACTTCCACCTCAATGATGGATGTCTGGTGACTTTCCTTCCTATTATCAACTGCTACATAGATTTTGGGAATGCTCTAACCTACATCCCAAACTATTCGCGCCTCTTGAGAACTATAGATCTAAGGCCTTCCACACATCCATTGTGCCATTATGATACAAAGCTAAATCCTTACTACAATGATCTCCATCACAGGTTCAACAGTGCAATGGTTCTCTTCCATTTCTTTTTTTCTTACATTGAGCCAAATTTTCATTTTCACTTGCATCCTGATATCATAGAACTCCTTGGACCTTATATCATAATACCCCTCAGATAGGCACTTCTTCCTAAAGAGTATATAAGACTCATTCCAAATAAACTCCTCATCTATGATGCCTCTGATATGCTTAACACCTTCCTACTAGATGTCTTATTTTCCATTAAGACTGAAGGTAGTTATCTTAGCTTTTATGTTCTCTAAGTAGTCATGCAATATGAAGAGCTTCTTCATCCCAAGTAGCCATGCCTCTGCATCTTTTGGTTTAGTAAACTCACCATCAAAAGTAGGAAGCTTTCCTTTCTTGAACTCTTATGGAAATTACTGCTTATCACCCCTCCTATAAGGATGATGGAGGTAATGACAATGATATCTCTTAGAACCGGAGCTGGAATTAAGTCAACGAGTGTTATACCACATGTCAGGTGTATCAAAATATCTACCACCTATGATTGTATCACATTTTTCCACAACTGATCTTCAGTTGTCCCTGCTTCTGCAAATTTGTAAGCCTTTGAAGAACCACCGGATTAACCTCGCCTTGCTTTTCTTGAGCTCTAGAAATCCTTTCTTGTGCCTCAATCAACATGTCATTATCTACCTTGCAACTTCTAATATTTTCCCTTGGACTCCTTAGTGTATCTTCTAAATCAACAGAATACTCTTCTCCTTGTTACTCAACCAAACTTTCCCATTCCACTGATTTCACATTAGGCCTGTAAGGAGAATCATGTGAAATATAGCCCACTACTCTTCTCCTTGTTACTCAATCAAACTTTCCCATTCCACTAATTTCACATTAGGCCTATAAGGAGAGTCATGTGAACTATAGTCCACTACTCTTCTCTTCATCTCTGATCTTCTATTCTCCTGCAAAATACCATGTTAGATAAACCAAATTAGAAGACATAATCAAACTCATACCTCAATGTATCTTAGGGAAGGCTATTACATTTGCACAACTCAGTCCAAATTAGCACAATACATAATAATATCAAGAACTTAACCACAATGAGAATAATAATCATGCATATGACTACAATAAAAACAAGTTAACTATCATGCATGAATATTTGTTGCATGTGCATATAATCGAAATAATCAACTAGCACCTATCATGCATGTAACCATAACAACAATAAAATGGCAGGCATGCATATAACTAAAATGCATATAACAACCCTTAACTAGCATGCTTGCATGTTAAACATATAAACTTGTATGGTGATCTACTTTTTACCCCAAGGTCCAGTGTTGCAACCTCGCTCTAATACCACCCTATAACGCCCCCTCCCACATTTACCCGCTGTTACAATCTCTCTAGGGTAAACATGAGTTGAGTGCTATTATGACATGACCTGACCTCCAATTTCTAGTGATGGAAGTGAGGCCTACAAACTGAAAGCTTATTTCCATCCCTTAGAGACTATGTATCACTCAGGGGCCTGAGAACCACCTCACCTGATCAATCCCTGAGCTAGAACTCATTTTCACTGACTTAACCCTCCCAACCGCAACCTTGACACATTGTGCATGCAATTATGAGGCTATAACCACACACATAGGCCTATCTGCTAGTTGTTATGGCCCAAAATATCTTGTTTTGTGCATGCAATTATGAGGCTATAACCACACACATAGGCCTATCTGCTAGCAGTTATGAACCAAAATCTCTTTTTTTGTGCATGCAAACATGAGATCTATGCCAATTTTTCAGACAAGCCTATAAACAACTGCCCAAAACTTCCTGTAAGTTTCCAGAATCATAAATAAGGTGATAAAATACTAACCATTCAAAACTTGAACAATATCTTGACTAGAACATGCCTAGTACATGATATAAATTTCTTCAAACATATGGTAAACATGAAAGCTATAGGTTTTGAATTCATATTTGATCATAAACTTCTAAACTTCATCTGAGAATCAACAAGAAGGCTCAATGCACTCTCAAGCTAGCTGCAACAACACTTGTTATCCCATGCATTCATAAACCATTTGATAAACTATCAGATCATGAGCAAGAGACATAGTTAGAGCACATCATAGAACCATGCTTATAACCAGCATATAACTAGAATAGAAACCATGAAAAATCTACCATAAAATCAAAATAATAAAAAGTACATGTGCCTATTAATTACAATGGAAGAATAGATCATATTAAATTATGCAAAACCAAACAATTCAAGGACTTCCACGTAACACCCAACCATAGATTGAGTTGAACCAAATATTTCTTTCAACCAATCACCCCTATGCCATATTCCAAGCATGAATGTATGATCTCATGAGATAAAACAAGGCATAATCAAACAGGGAATCCAGAGGTTAAATCACCTTTACCCTCAAGCTACCGTGATCTCACCTAAACCGGTCCTAAGATCACAAAACTAAACCAAGCGTGGATGCCTCAGAATTCCTTCACCATACCTTGAGGAATTTTCTTTTCTCCACCCACATGTCGAGGGATTCCTAGAGAAAACCATCTCCACCCAAAACCGTCTGGATTTTCTTAAGACCACCTCACCTTGTTCCAAAACCTTTTGGAAATTCAAATCTCAACCAAGTATTAATCCCATCACACCGTGGCTATCCAGGAAATGGCAAGGCAAGATTGAAACCATTTTCAAACCAGGAAAATCCCATGAAAATGACAAAAAACATAACCAATAACCAAATGCATGTACCATGCATTCCAATTTACGAATGCTAAATCGCACATGCATGTTGTTACCCTCAAGTCCAAAACTATTTTCCGTTCTTACTTGCAGTTGTCCAAACTTCCTCTTGTGCTCCCTTGCTTTCCTTGCTTGTCCAAGAGCTTGTTCTCTCTCCTTTGTTGATCCTCATCAAAGTATGACCAAAAAGTTGTCAATTGTTTCTCAGGTGCCTTTTTCTCATCGATGTCTAGTCTATTCCTTTTATTTTTCCTTTGTATTTCATTTTCTCTCTAATTTCCCTTGCATGCATATTTGTGTCTCTTCACCTTCCTTTCCTCCTATCTTCCTATATTTCCTTAATTAAATGTCATTTATTGCCTCTTTGTATTTTCCAATGCCTTTGCCAATTTTCATAGCCATTAATAAACCACAAGTGGTGCCAACTATGGTGTTTATCCACCATTCATCTTGGAATACATGTCCCATGACCTTGGTCTTGTTTTGCCTTTATACATGGAAATATAACTCGAGCTTGTTACAACCTGCTTCCAAATACCTTGAAGTGTTTGACTATAGTAGGCATGCCTTTCCATAATTCATAAGGATTCTTATTTTTGTTCACTTTGATTTTTTCTCTATTCAAAATGTACACTACAACGTAGGTTTCTTCTCCCAAAAATTTGTCAGGTTTATTAGCTTCATTAAACATTGCTTTCCTACAAAGTTGTATACTTTCTTTCAACAACTCCACTTTGTTATGGAATCATTGAATTAAATATAGGTAAACTCATCTCCTCTGACTAATCTTAAACACTTAATTTTTAGGTCAATATCATTTTCAATGATAGCTTTGAATGCTTTAAAATTTTCAAATAATTCATATTTCTCTTCAAGGAATTTAACCCATGTCATTCTTGCGTAATCATTAATAAAATCATACTTTAATGTTGGTGTCTCTTCTACCCCATAGATATCTATGTGAATAAGTTCCAAAGTCTTTGATGACGAGTATTCTTTTTTCTTTAACATGACCCTAGTTTGGTTTCCGTGTTAACATGGCTTGCAAATAGCATAAGTTGGTTTTGATATATTTTGCATGTCTCTTAGTTCTTGTGTTTTGTTGAGTTTTACTAGGTTTTCAAAGCTAATATGACTCATCCTTCTATGCCATAATCAACTCTCATTCAATTTCCCCATGCAATAATTTCCCTTCTCTCCATATAATATATATAGACACATTACTTGAGGTTCTAGTTTCATTTTCACTACTCTTCCAAAAGATGATTTTCTTAATTCACATCCTTTAGAATGGAATGTGAGATCATATCCTTGAACACACATTTGGCTAACACTCAAGAGATTATGTTTGAGACCATCAATATACAAAACATTATGAGCTTCAATTTTTTCATTAAGGACAACTATCCCTTTACCCATTCTTATGGATGGTGTATTTCTTCCAAAAGTGACACTTCCTCCTGCCTTCATTTAGATATTGAAATTTATTTTTATCTCCAATAATATGATTTGAGCATTCACTATCAATGTACCTCTATCTTTCTTGGTTTTGAGTGTATAGTACAAACCACACTCTTCTTGTATTTCTTGTTTTTTATTTTTTTTATTTGTTTTATTTTCATTTCTGATAATATCTTCTTCTCTAGTTTGATTTAGATGCCTCAATGTATTTCTTGTTTTTTATTTTTTTTATTTGTTTTATTTTCATTTCTGATAATATCTTCTTCTCTAGTTTGATTTAGATGCCTCAATGTATTTCTTGTACATTCATGAGTTTCATGCCCAAAATTATTTCAGTTGAAACATTCAACATGATCTAGTATAGGGGAAAATGAATTGTAATTTTTGACAGCATTATAATTGAAACACTAGGATAGCTACTCATACAACCATTTCTTGAGATATGATATGATCCACTTGTTCTATTCCTCATATAGCCATTTCTTACATATTATTTACAATCTATTACATTATGACCAAAATTATTTCATAAAAAGCAATAGCCATAAAATATATTTTGATACATGGATGTAAAATATCTTCATGGGGGAATCGATCTTTTGAATCCATTCCTAGGATTTGGTTGGTCTTCATTTTCTTTCTTGGTTCTAATCGTATTACTAATTAGGTCATGTCTTTGTCGATCCTTGTCTCCATTTATTACTATGCTTCATTGTTGTTGAATCATTTGAGCACATTAGCATATATTTTGAGTTGTTCTTTGCAATTATTTTTTGATGCAATTGATCTTGATTCTTCCTTGGAAGTTTTATGATAACCAAGGGTTGTTTTAATAAAAGGATAAATATGAAAACTGAGAATATTATCAAATATTTTAGAACTCTTTCCCAACTCAAACTTTGATTCAGTTGATCAATGGCTTTTTTTAAATCCTTTCCCAAGGAAACAACTCTAGTTTCTAGTTTCTCACTATGTCTTTCCTTTTCTTTGAGTTGGCTTAGCAACATTTATTCTCTCTCATTTTCCTCTTCTAGTTGTAACTTTATGACAAATATTGTTGATTTGTTAAGATCATGGGTCTTTTCTTTCTCATATTTCCATAATAAATCCTCTAGGTTTTTAATTTTTCTTTTGATACTTTCTATTTATTCTAAATCACAAATAAATTCTCCCTTAAAATCATCAATACCTTCTTCCTCCAAATCTAAAGGCTTCATTTCGATGATTAATAGCTTGAGAATTCATGGTTTTGATATTGTATTTCTTCTTTGAGTCTTTGAGAAATTCTTCCTTCTAATTTTACTTCTTTTTTCTCATTTCATATGCAATATCCATCTTCGAATTCTCTGCTTCTTTAACTTCTTCAATATCATCTCCTTCAAAAAAAAATGCAACTTATCTCACATTTCTTTTATTGTTTCACAATATATCCCCTTAACAAGATTTGAATTTGATAGACCTCACACAATGGCACTCATGGATTTTACAAGATTTTCTTCATCCTAATTAGATGGAGGAGATGTTGGATCCTTATAACCATCCACTACAGATTTCCAATTGTTAGAGATTAGATACTTTAGATAATATCTTATCATATTCCTCTAAGAGGCATAATATTTTCCATCAAACATTGGAGCTTTGATTGAACCTTCATGAATATTCATGGTCCTCCGAGATCTTCCTTAGAGTGGCTAGACTGCTTTTGGAGGAACCTTCTCTTATAACAATTTTTGGATTCACAAGTATTCTCAGAGGGGAGTGAATCAATATAATGAAAATTTTTACTTATTTAAATATTTAAACATCATGTTAAACATAAGCATGGTGAATGAGCAAGTAAACACACAAGGGAAAAGATAAGTGTGAGTTCTTTTACTATTAACCATAGATATGCTTTTATAGTACATTAGGTGACCCTTGGTTTCCCATTCCAAGTGTTCTCTTGGAATCCATTTGTCCATTCGCCTTCCACACCTACTCGTTGAGGATTAAGTGTCCAACATTCCCCCCTTAATCCAAAGGGGTATGTGTGAGTCCAAGAAGAGAGTTGTAATACAAATCTGCAAAGTATGCATGGTAGCACTTAGGCTGAATCAGCTCTCTGAAATGTTGGCATAAAGAGGTGGTTTAAGGATGACCACCAACACTGGAACGCTTAGTGAAGTTCCTGGAACTTTTCCAAATCTGGCAAGAAGCTGAGGGCTTCTGCTAGTGGAAGTGCCCCTCATATTTGAAGAGGGAGGCCTTCAACCTAGAAGAAGGGAGGTCTACAACTTGCGATGGTTTAAGGATGACCACCAACACTGGAATGCTTAATGCATTTCCCGGAATTCTTCCAAATATGGCAAGAAGTTGAAGTCTTATGCTAGAGGAAGTGCTCTGAATTCTTTGAAGAGGAAGAGTATCAACCTCGCATGGATGGTTTAAGGTTGTCCACCAACCAAAGGAATGCTCATGGGCATCCATGTCTCTGGCTACAACTCTGAATCTGGAATGACAGGTTGTCGCTCGGGCTCGCTTGAACTATTGTGTCTCTGGCTACAACTCTGAATCTGGAATGAGAGATTGTGGCTCAGGCTCGCTTGATGTGGCTTCAAAGCTTGTAGATGACCACCATTTCTCCCCTGTCAAGTACAAGGTGAGATGATGGCGAAAAATCAACTGCAAGTTTGTTCAATATTCTAGAATAAGTTCTGACATGTGACTTAAAAATATTCTTGGTTGTTGATGCCCATTGCCAAGAAGCGATCCATCCAAGATGAATCTTTGTTCTTGCAGGAGGGTTGTTTCTAAAGCATCTGTGTGAAGAATGGGTGTGCTGACCACAGTGCTTGCATGGGTGAAGATCAAAACAGTGATATTTCATATGGCCAACTTGATCACAGTGTTGGCATTTTTCAATCTTTTGTTGTTGTTTTGGAAGAGGAGCAGGATATGGAACAGCTGAAGGTGAACTGCCATAAAGAAATCCGGCACTCTGAAATTTGATGGGCTTGGAATAGTCTGGAATATGAAAGGACAACTCCTTGTCATATCCAAGCCTGTTTTGTGCTTGTTATGGACAAGCTCTTCCCAAGGTCTAATGATGGGCTTGGGAAGTGCATGCTGCATTTCTGCATCTTTCTACACATCTGCTCCTGAAATGGGTACTGAATGTGAATCAGCCGCATTATTGACTTGCTACTTATAGGAGTCTGTTTCAAATTTCTGAACAGAAACAAGTTCAGAATGATGACTCTGTTGTTGTAATTCTTCTTGTTGTAGCTGAGATTCAAGCTGCAGAAAATCAATCTTTTCATGTGCATTATGCAGACAAGTTTGAATGTCAACAAGAGAAGCTTTGTTGATTCTTATTGTGTCATCAATAGTAGATTGTATCAAAGTTTTCAGGAACTCTAATACTTCACCAATTCGAGCCATTTTCCAACAATTTATATGGTTGAATGCAATCAAATAAAAGGTGCTCCACCATGCTACAAACTCAACAAGTGATAGGAGGCAATAAATTTTAACAAACAATGTGAACAAAGTCCAACGTAATCAATCATCCAATGCCAAAGCATATGCCATAACTGGACTCCGTATATATACTAGGTCTTTAATGTTGAATAATTAGTGTACACGCCAACCATGACAATTGATGGGACAACTATTGGTTTTCAATGCATGGTGACTGAAAGTAATTTCCAACATTCAATATATATGTCAGTGCTCCAACATAAAGAGTTTGGATGTATTGCAAATATATAATTCAACACATAGACTGTGAACACAAAGAATACACATGCGTATACTTCACTGCAATCAATAAGAATTTTAGAACACACCTCCAATGGGAAAGACTCACTGCTTAATACAATCAAACGGTTTGTATCCCTTCAACGTCCAAATCGGCGCCTGCTCCAGCTGCCTGTCGATGCTTCTCAAAATGAAAAAATGAATATCTTTGTTTCCACAGGCCCGCCAACTGCCTACGCTCTCTCTTCAAGCACGTCTATATGGACCACTCTACGATACACAATGGCCCACAGAAAATCTCCTTCATGGGGACCTGAAACTTTTATCATCCATTCAGGCCCACAATAATGTATTGTTGGCGTATGCATAGTCCAACTCATAATTGATCTGCGTTTTATCAGTTACCCAAAGAACAACGAACTTTACCAACGCAAAAAGCAGTCTTCACACCAGATGTTGGTTGATGACGCAGAGAAACGGAAAGCGGAGGAGGCTATGAGGGAGCTGGAGCAGGTGTGAGGGAGTCGTAGGGTCGCTAAGGTTTGCAGGAGGGGAGCCAACAACCCAACACCGACAATCCTTTCAACTTTGAAGACTTGGGGTTTCGAATAGTTTCAAAAAATGGCATTTCGCTCTATTGTTTTCACAAGTTCCTTCATGGCACCGTCCCACCGTAGAGTGTTTTTGCAGTGACCGCGGCCATGATTGTTGCAGGAACCGCCGGCGTTCGTTGGAAGTAACCCAAGCAAGGAATGCGAAGAACAAGAATGCACAGGTAATTTCTGTTCTTGAATTATGATGCTCGCTATACACTTCTCTGCTATAGATATATAACGACTGACACTTGTGTATTTTACAAGTGCTTGTGAGGCAAACTGTATAAGGGCCATGGTGGAGTCCGACGCAGATAAGAGGGCCGAGAGGCCGACTATGGAGCAAGGAGTGGACTATGGAGAGGTGCTGAGAGGCAAGAAGTGACGACTATAGGTGAGGGCCAACTACGCTTCCACTGTGTGATACAGTCATGATGCGTTGGTAATTTGTTAGAGGAGGAGCTCATTCAACTTATTGAGAATTTTGACGATGGTACCTGCAAGACCACACTTTGGCCAACAACTACAATAGGCCGAGTCATGGAATTTCAAACGTCACAGATGAATGCTCCCAACCAGCATGTCAGTTACAATGCATCGCCAATAGACTATAGAGGCAGAGAATTGTTGAGTAAAAACGGTTTTCCAGGCGGGCGCTCAGGCAGAGCAGAAAAACGCTATGTCTATCACTGACAACTTGAGCAGATAAATTAATGGTAGATAGGTTCTGGAAAGGATGCAGAACAGGTCGAGCGTTACAACTATGCAACAATGCACATACCAGAATTAGTTAATGCAGAGAGTCATGCTCTATTCAACGCAGAAAATTCAGGCTCTGATTGCAGATATGAATGGCAGAACCGACATACAACGAATTAATGGAGCATTATGGGCAATGAGCAGGAATGGCATAAACCAACTCTCTCAGGAATGGTAGGGCCAGAGTATGCTTGCTTTGATACCATGTTAAACACACGCATGGTGAATGAGCAAGTAAACACACAAGAGAAAAGATAAGCGTGAGTTCTTTTACTATTAACCATAGATGTGCTTTTATAGTACATTAAGTGACCCTTGGTTTCCCATTCCAAGTGGTCTCTTGGAATCTATTTGTCCATTCGCCTTCCACACCTACCCGATGAGGATTAGGTGTCCAACACATCATAAAACATTAATCTCATAAATTGAGCAAGTAACACAAGATATACATCGAAACTAGAGAAAAACAAAAAACTTCATTATATCAAAATCCCTTGTAGGCACCAACCTACAAGAGACACTAATTCCCCCTACTACTTTTCAGGTACCAAACTACAGTAGACACCAATACTAGGCTCTACTACTTTGTAGGCACCAACCTACATGAGACACCAATTCTCTCTACTACTTTGTAGCCACTAAAGTACAAGATACACCAATCTCCTATACTATAAAATTTGTAGGCACCAACCTACTTCATTGAGTTTGCTTGATTCTTCACTATGTTTTTAAGTTGATTCTCCTTTCACCAAGTATTATTGCCACATCTACCTTCTCTAGGTTTGTTAGCTGCTTCTACCTTCACCATGTCTACTTTTTGCTTCTTCCTTCACCGGGGCTACTTCTCCCAAAACGTGTTTCTTTTGACTTCTTCCAAAGAACGAACTTGCACAACATGCCACATATCCAATTTTTCAAATCATGTTTTAAAAATTCTATCATAGGTACCTAGATCTCTCTTTATTGTCTCTCTAAATTTCACAGTTTGAAACATCTCATAAAGAAAGTTATAAAAAAAATTCCAAGTTCACTAGTTTGAAGCATATTTTAGGAGCATTCAAGAACACTAACTTTCTTAGATAATATCTCCAAAATTATAGAAAAACAAGGTCTAAAATTTCTACCACAAGGACCTTGATATGTCTTCTTCATCTCCTTTAGGTTTCATAGTATACAACATCACAAAATGAAAGTTATAGAAAAAATGTCAAGCCAACTTGCTTGAAGCATGTTTTAGGAGCCTTTAGGAACACTAACTTCCTTAGATCATATTTATGAAATTATAGTGAAACGGGATATGAAATTTCTATTATATATACCTTGATATCTACTCTCCATCTAATCCAGATTTCACAATCTAAAATATCTCATAAAAAAATTATATCAAAAATACCAATATGACCCATTTAAACCAGATTTCAAGAGAATTTAAGAAGCCTAAACTCCTTAGAGCATATCTTTGAATTTGTACTGAACCCAGGTCTAAAAAAAATTCCACAAGTATATCAAGATTATATATATATAGAAAAAGAAAAACAACTTCTTCCATTGATAACGAAGGAGAGTTACATTTGTCAGATCTTTGTGCAATCATTGGTCCCAAATATTCTCAAAAACACAATAACATAGACAAAGACATAGATTTCGCAGAGGGAAACGTCCAATTTCAATTGAAAATGTATCCATAATGGGAATAAGAAATAGAAACCAAAATAAGCCAATACAGAGAAGACAACCTGCAAAAAAAAATACTAGACACCCTGCATCAGAAATGGGTATCGGTATGATGAAGCCAGGAGCATCCAGACCAAAATGCCAAGCGCCAATAAGAGAAAAGCATAGCTTCCGCTAGAAGGAGAAGGCCCCTGAACTAATGGATGAGCCAATGACGAAGAAATCGAACCGAATATGCCAAGGAATGACAAAGTCCCCTTGCTTAGAAAGTGAGTCTGCCATGAAAATCTGCTCCCGGAAGATGTGGTAGAAGGACATAGAATTAAAAGAAACCATGATGGAATTAATTTCATCTAGACAGTGAAGTAATGATGGCACTACTAGAGAGGATTGACCAGTGGCCCAATCAATGACATTCTTCAAATATCCAACGATCAATATCTCCTCAACAGCAAGCCAAGATGCACATCGCATTAACCCCCAAAGAGCCAGCACTTTAGCTCTGACATTGGTGCCAGATCCCCCTGACTAATAGAAATTAAATGCCAGGGAAGGTAGGAAGAGGATAATATCTCCACACCCACATACTCCACTCGCAGACGTGCCATCTAAGAAAACAAGAGGGGAAATATGATCAAGGTCCTTAAATGTCCACATGCGCTTATGACTAATAAGTCTCAAAGAACCAGGAAAAAGAAAGGCCACAATTCACAGTGAGGCAGATCTCAAATATGGATCTTTATTTTCAAATATGCAATTGTTTCTACAGTTCCATATGACCCAAAAAATATATAGTGGAATTCCCAAAAAATATATAGTGGAATTGCCCTAAATTTTAGAAGGAAATCAAACCAGTTAAGGAGGAATGATGCAATAGAATATTTGTCCACCTAAAATGTAAACTCAAGAGAATTAGAGACCTTCCCCCATATGGAGATCGCAAAGGGGCAGCTTATAAATAGATGGAAAACCTCCTCATATGTCAATCGACACATAGTACAGTACCTCAGACCCTATAATCCACACTTATCTAGATTGTCCCAGGTGAGTATGTGATTATATAACACAAGCCAATTGAAACACTTAAGTTTTTTTTGGAACCTCCCAGCTCCACATACTAGCCAACCATTTTGTGCAATGTTCTAGCTGATTCTACTTGGTGATGTATAAGTATACTGCTTTGATTGAGATTTTACCCCCATGGGATTGACCCCCCATGTGAGTTTGTTTTCCTTATGAGATAGGGCAATCCTCACATGGTATAATTTAGATCAATACTTTTCCCATTCAACAACAAACTTAGGAGGAAGGTACAAATCATCTGCATTCATCCATTTAGTAAAGGGAAAAATAGTGATCAGTGGGCAGTCAATGTGAGATAAGGTAAAGATCCCCATCCCATTAAGGAACTGAATAATGGGGAGAGAGAGGAGATGCCAACCCCCCCCCCCCCCATTGCAATAATAGCACCTAATTCAATGAATGTTTTGTTACCATAATCGACCACCTATATAATATTTCCACACAGACATGGCTTGGATTTCATCAACCTATGCCATATGAATGAGACGTTTTTCTTCACCAGTGCCCCAGCTAAGACCTAATCTTCCAAATTAGTGTGATTAAGATACTTTTCACTTATAATATCATGCCAAATACTAGGGTATGTGAAGGATCTCCATAGATTCTTTGTAAGCAGTGATAGATTGAAATTATTAGTGTCTTTAATGCCCCAACCCCCTTCCTCAATAGGCCTGCAAATGGAAACAATTTTAGATATATGAAATTTAGATTTCTTACTAGAACCATACCAAATAAATTATGCAATAATTGGATCGATTTTGTGGATGACCGATATTGGTAAGTGGAACAAAGTTCATCCAGTAGACTAAGATTCCTTGTAGAACAGCCTTTATCATAATCATCCTGCCACCCAATGTAAGCCATTTATTTTCCCACAAGGTCAAATTATTTTTGAATTTATCTATAATCTAGTTCCAGTCTCACTTCTCATAATTCCCAAGGTTGAAATGGAAGCCCAAATACTTGAAACCACCAGCCAATGGTTTTATCCTAATTCCAAAAAGTGTCGCAAACTGCTTAGTATCCTCCTCCTCCATGTTGTCTAAGATAAGTTCTGATTTTTCTTTATTTAGGATGAGATCAGAAGCATTTCAAAATTTAGTAATAATTTGGAAAAAGATGTGTCACTCTAAGAACTTTGCCTCACCAAGACATAGGACATCATCAACAAACATTAAATGTGATAGAAGTATGTTTGTTGTTACCTTGCATCCAGTAATATTTCTTGCCTCCCTAGATTCTCTTAATCCTTTACTAAGTCCATCCATTACCAAAATGAATAGTAGTGGGGAGAGTGTGTGACCTTCCTGCGGTCCTCTGGTGATCCGGAAAAATTTTGATGGAATCCCATTGATCAACACAACTAAGTTGGTCGTCGAGACACAAGCCATAATCCAACTAATGTGTCTGCGGGGGAATCTAATTTTGTGTAAAATCGACCTAAGAAAATCCCAATCAATCCCATCATTTACTTTGATAAGGTCAATTTTCATCAAGTAGGATTTCAATTTATGGGCTTTGATAGAATGTATACATTATTGGGTGATCCCAACATCATCCTAGATCCTTATGTCTACAAGGAAACATAATTGTTCCATAGTGATATGCTCAGACAGAGTCTGCTTAACTTAGTTATCAATTAGTTTAGAAATCATTTTATATACCACTATACAAAGTGAGATAGGTCCAAAATCTAAAAAACTAGTTGAAATATATTTATTTAGAATTGGTGTGAGAAAGGTACCTAAAATGTGGCCCTAAACTCAAGAATCTTCCACCATCTCAATGAGGTCAGGTCCCATCGTGTCAAAGAAAAATAAAAATAGCTCCACCCATTACCTAAAATGTCATAGAAAGAATGTTTATAGTGAAAAAAACAAGTTGGCTTATTTGAAGCGAATTTAAGGATCATTCAAGAAGTCTAACTTCCTTAGAGCATTAATCTAGAATTATAGTGAACCAAGGTCTTAAATTTGAACCACAATTACATGGTTTCCAAGTTTCACGGTCTGAAACATCCCAGAAGAAAAGTTATAGTGAAAATACCAAGATGACGTATTCACCCCATAAATCACATCTTTGGTTCCACCTATAATCTCCAAGAATCACCCCAAAGTATACCTTAGCTCCTCTTGAACGCCTCATATATCCTATTATTTTGATACACCTCAGAGGAACTCATTTATCCTTGATTTATAGTGCTTTTTCGTTCACTTATGAGACCAAATTATAAAAGTGGTTGGGCCAACCTGCTTGTCTTTCTGCTTGGGATATCCTAACAAAATCTTTCATATCTCCTCATTCATATGGAGTTAAAGGAGTGTGATATACTATTGGAAAGGTCCCAAAATAATATACCCTATGATCCCATTTGAGCTAGATAATTGGAGTAAAAATCCCTTCAAAGTTAGGATATCCAAATTGGGCATCAAAAGCCAAAAAAAATATTTCCAACAATCTTTATTTTCCAATCTTTACCTTGGACATATGTAGTCTCCCCTTGTGTTGGACATCAATGACAACAATATTTCCAATAGAAATTTCTAATAAAGAATGCTTCTCATGGTTAGGCTTATGAGCCATAACAGAGTGAATGAAGAAACATTCAATTTGATCACAGAGAGCACAGAAGAAATCTTTATTAACCACTTATAATGGTTTGATGACTTGCCTAAAAAATAGAAGGTTAAAGTAGATCTACTTGCAAAGTTTCCTTCAAAATATTCCCTAATAAACTACACCCGAAAAGAAACAAGAACGGTTGAAAATAGCATATTCAAAGAAAACATAAGTACTCATCGTGATGGAATTCAAGAAAATAATTCGTTATCTTAATCTATTTTAAAAAGCCACATTATATCTATTATATGTTTTGGAAGGTTTTCTAGCATATCTTTAAGTCTAATTTGCGGCCCAGAATCCAGTGGGGATTTGTTGGAATCACAAGTTTGAGTTGTTAAGTCTTCAAAATCTAAATGCCCCAAGGGATTTCTAGGGTATTGAATCCATATATGCACTCAAAACCCCATTTTAAACAACAAAAATCTAGATTTGACCAAAAATAAGTCGCTAGATTCTGACCAAAAACTCCAAAACATATAATGATTAGACAATACTTTTTAAAAAGATACTAAATTGAGATATAATAAAATGATTCTTATTAATTGAATTAATAACCGTACAAGGCTTTGATACCTGTAATCCTTTATTGCAGAGACTACTCAAAACCATCCTCCAAGTCCCTTTACTCGGCCACTAAATGCCTCCTTCACGATGTTTTCCTCCTCAAGACAAAAAACATGAAAGAGAATGAGTCTCTTTTCGATATTAGAAGAAAAATAGAAAGACAAGAAAATAGGGGTTTCAGAAAACTAAAGGATTGCTTAAAACGTAATGGGTTTGTAGAAGTGGGAAAGAAAGCAAATTTCTAACATAAGAGTACTCTCTCCTCTCATCTACCCAAGGCATCATTAAATACTCTTTAAAAGTAGTTTGGGTCATTGGGGATAGGATATAAGACATAAACATTCAATGAAACCTATAAACCCCATACCAAAATGTGAAATAATGTACACATTCAATTTTTTCTTTAGTGCAAATTGAGGGCATATGCAAGTTGCATGAAGAAGACTAGCATATATATGTGTTTTGATTGAATAAGAGTCACATCTGTATGAGTTATGCTAGGACAAAGGATACACATGTGAACTCAATTATTTTTTAAGAGTTCTTCATAGGGAGAGTTTATGCAAAATGGAAGGGGATGATATCTTCAAGCCAAAACATGCATTTTATATTAAATGTGACAAAAGATGTTATAACAGACACCCCCTAATGTGTGAGGTGAGAAAGGTATCTAATGGCCAAGATACATTATAAAAAACCAAGATGATGTTTTCAAGTGGACCTAGGAAGAGTTCACCAAAGAGTAAATCGAAATAGCACCCATAGAAAGAAACCAAGCCATGATAACTCATTTCATAGGGAAGACATAAGCATGCTTAGATACAAAAAATCATGGCCACCAAATCAACTACATTGCAAATCCATATATATATATATATAGAGAGAGAGAGAGAGAGAGAGAGAGGCATGGCCACGAACAATACACAATGGAGCTATGTCTTTTTATAGAAAATGGAAGGATATCTAGACAAATTAAGTGAGCAAACTTATCCTCCTTGAAGTACCAAAACCATGTGAGTAAGAGTAGTACTTTCCGGAAGATTGGGAAACAACATGAAAGGTGCTATTGAGATGGAGAGCAACATAACAAACAATATGCCAATAGCATAAAATAATGGTGTTGCTAATCGAACAAAGATGTATCACAAACCTAAGGTCTTCAAACCAACCATTGAAGGTACAAATATACACCGTGAATAGATGAATCAAAATCAAACATGGAAGAAATTGTTTGATTACCAGTCATTGATGTATACCTTTAACAAACACGAGATAACTCACCACTGATGATAATTGGAGTCTAGGTACCTAGTACATTCTAACAAATGTGAATGAATAAGTTGAAGTCAAAAATTTGTAGAATCTATATTTCAGGGGACATTAATGTAATTCCCACTATCAATAGTGAGGGAATCTACCACTAATGACTGCAAAGCCCAAGGTACTAAATGAGACTCTATATATTATTCTCATTTTCTATTCTCAAAGCAAATGAGTTGATGTCAAGGGGACATGATCCAATGGAAAGAGAGCATTAAGGAACACCAACGAGTACATATTTTGCATGCAACTTATGGAATAACAAATGGAGGATACCCTCTAGGCAACAACCAATAATGAAATATGTTGATAGAGCCTACAAATTCCACTAATGATGAAAATGGAACCCGAGGTACTACATGAATCCCGATGTATGAATAAATGTGTTGAAGTATTTGACACCCCCTTTTCATTTCCCCAAAACTTGTGATGTAATTAAATACTTCTAATTTGGGTTACCAACATTTATATTATGTAATAAATTTTATTATGTGATGTATTGTTCTATTTTATTAATAAAAATTATGGAGTTGAAGGGAGCAGACAACAGATCATGATTCCTTGGGGAGGGGGGAAAACTTGACTAGGGAGGAAAAGGCGATAGAAGGGGGGGAGTAGAAATCCTAGCCTTGCTTGAATAAATATTATTTTCCCTTGATGTGATGGTTAGTATTCCAAAAAATATTTTAGCAAAAGATTGGGAAAATGAAGGTTCACTGTGTGATTATAAAAATAAGAAGGAGAAGCCATCAAGGGGTTCTTATTTTCTCCTTAGCTTTTCTATCATACTCTCTCACACAAAAAATTGATTTGGCAAGAGAAATGGTGACTAGTTAAGAGTTGCGAGTGGTAGCGTATGTAACAAATTGATTTGGCAAGAGAAATGGTGACTAGTTAAGAGTTGCGAGTGGTAGCGTATGTAACAAAGACTGAGTTTTTCCTGTGTATGAAGGACAATTGCGTTCAATTTTTCTATTAAATATGGATTTTTTAATTACATATGGTCTAAAAATTGTGATAAATCCCTAAGTTTAGTTTTCCCTCAAGGCATCAAGATTTGGCATGGGGTGATCAACTATGAGATAAAATTGTGACACAACTAAGCCTAAGGTGGGGTGGAATGTGCCTCACCCTACCCCCATTCCAATATTTTATGGTTACAATATATAATAATTTAATTATGTATTATTGATCTTTCTTGCACGAATGATTTAGTGATATGCACGAATTATTGTTGTTGTTATATTGTTTTATTCATGATCATTGTGTTGGTTATGATAGTAAAGTATGGAGTATTGGGTTTGAATTCACTTGGATGTGGAATTTAAATGAATTGGGATGCATGAGCAATGCATAATAATTTTAGGTAATTGCATGTTTTTCTTGTTAATTGTATGCCTTCAGTGTCAATTGCATGCTTTCCATGTTAGCTTCATGTTGCATTTTCTTTAAATTTTAATGGTATAAGTTCAAAATGTGATTTATGGGATAAACAAGTCATCTTCGATTTTTTGCTATAACTTTTTTTAGGGGAAGTTTCTGAGGCTGAAAATTTGACCATAATTAGGGGAAATCTTGTTGATCATCTAGTTCAATTTCTAGATATTGGTTTGCTATACTTTTAGATATACGATTTGAGGAAGTCAGACTTCCTAAATGCTTCTTCAAACATACCATCTTTTCCAGAGGTTAAAACTTGGACCATTATGAAGAGAAATCCTGCTAATAATCTGGTTCAATTTTCAGATTTTGATTTGCTATATTTTCGGAGTTATTCTCTAAGAAAATTGAGCTTCCTAAGTTCTCTTGAAATAATGTCAATTTGGAACTTTAGCTATAACTTTTTCTTTTAGGTGATTTCAGAGGCTAAAACTTGGACCATACTTAGGGAAAATCCTAAAGAAATTTTGTTAGAGATTTCAGAGCTTGGTTCACTATACTATTAGAAATATGCTTTGAGGAATTCGGTTCTCTTGAATGCTCCTAAAATCAAACCTCAAAACATGTCAACTTGGAATATTGTCTCAACGGTGAAACATACCTCCAAGTATGTAGAAGGCACCTAGGACAATGTGTAATGCCCCATAAATTCACTTTATTATGCATTAAATGTTTTCTTTCCCACAACATCCCTCCTACATGGGATAAACTCACGATTAGGAAACCTTAATGCTCCCCTGAAGTGTAGCTCTCCTCATTGAGTAACCTCCTTTGACCAAACAAGTACTTCCACTACCACATGGCCTCATTCCAGGTAAGGCATTCATCTTCCCTATCATCTTTCATGTTTTGGAACTTCACGGATAGGGCATTTCCTACTTTTGGTTGTATTCGATCCCTATTGTGCCATAAATCATGCTCTAGAGCCCAAATGAGGTAGGTTGTCCTTGTTTAGGGCCTTTTTCCCCTCCTATCATCCATCATGCCATCCCAAAAAAGCCTCCATCAAACCATAAATGTTGCTAAACTCTAACGGTCTTCTCTACTCAATGAAAGAAAGGCCCATGAAAATGTAAAATCAACCATACATTTTCAAGGGGTTAATGATCCACAATGAACATTTTGATGAATAAAAAACAAAAACTTATATTTCCTTCTGAAAAACAAAATATAGTATGTAGGTGTATGTGTATCAAGTTTTAACGTTATTTGAGGATCCCTAACAGATTCATTAATCCATATACTGAATATTGGTACAAGTATACTTCATGCCTATAATTGATAATATCAACAAATTTATAAAGCATAGACTTATCCATAAACCAAAAAATATGTAGTTTCGTTGCTGGAGTGATCTTTGGGAGAAGACACTATCACTCTTTCCGTTGTTACTGTTGTGTGCATGGACTGCTGGCACAAAAAAGATGTAAAATTTGATCCCAGTGCTCCTTTTGTGCTTGATGGGATGCAGTGGATAGGTTTTTGAGTTTACCATCTATTCTCCCTTGAGCACATACTAACCATAATAGTTAAATCATGATTATGGATTAGTGAGAAAGCACACTTATAACTTCAAAGCATCTGGTATTTGAGAGATATCAGTGGGTAGAGGTATATCCTGACTCTGGTTGTCAATCACAAGATCTCCCACTTGTTTTATCCACTATTACTTGTCAACAGAAGCTTGTATAGAAACACAAAAAACTAAAGCAACCTATTGTACATACAAAGGAATTGGAAATGTAACCCAAAAGAATCTAATTCGCTTTAGTCCTGTACGATAAACTTATTTAGACATATCCTGTGGATGATAATGACACGACACATATACAAGTGTCCTACCATTGCCTAATGACCAAGTTTTTTAAGTGCAACAATTTTAGTTCTCCGTAATATTAAAGATTGAACAAAATATTTTTGTGACATCTTCCTCTCTTTGTTGCATCAATAGATAAAGAGTACCAATTGTTTTCGAGTAGGATTCTAATTTTAATTAGTAACAGTTTCAAAATGAAAACCATATTTGTACATCATAGTGTATATTATCAGAATTACACAACTAAAGTCTAACAATCTATTTTATTCACAATGGGACGGTTTTGAATATATTACAAATAACCATGTATGCTTTTTACAATGAAATATGTTGTTATGAAATTTGCTAGGAGAAAGTACAAATTGAAAGTCTGCATATGTACAGACATTGAACAAAACTCCAGGCCGTGCTTTGAGATATATTCAAAGTTTATCTATCTCTACATCTCATCTTCTCATCCATGAAGTTATCCAACCAAAAACAAATGGATATTTTTGCATATCTATAATATATTTGCAGCTTCTGGATGATAATATAGCATTTCTTTCCAGACCATCTCCCTCAATTCCTGTACTCTCAATTCCTCATCAGGCATGTCCAATTCAAAAGGTGCTGTTGCAGAAGGCTCAAGCCTTGGATCATGTAACGCAGAGAAGTATGGATGTTCAAGAGCCTCTGTAACAGTGATTCTCTTGTAAGGATCAAAAACTAGCATCTTATCTAGTAGGTCGATGGCAGTAGGATTTGCCTGAGGATATAAACGTTGCAGAGAAGCAGAGGGAACATGAGGAAGTGATTTTATGTAGCCGCAGGCCTTCTGGCTCTGGACAAAGTAAAGATCATCTTCTGCTGGGCTGCCAATAACATTGATGATCAGTTTAAGCTGATTGATATAATCCTTACCAGGGAATATTGGCTGTCGGCCCAACAACTCTGCAAAAATACAGCCTACAGACCACACATCAATAGATGGACCATACTCATCACAGGACAGAAGCAATTCAGGAGCCCTATACCATCGAGTGACAACATATTCAGTCATGAACTGCCCTGTCTCACAGTTTGTTCGAGCTAAACCAAAATCACATATCTTAAGGTCACAATTGGCAGTCAATAATAGATTACTTGGCTTCAAATCTCTATGCAACACGTTGGCAGAATGCAAATATTTTAGGCCTCGCAGCAACTGCAAAGAGGGAAATACAAACAGTTCTTAGTTCAAGTCCAAGACTCACCAGGTACCTAAAACAAGGCATTTCCAAGAATAATTCAAAAATTTAGAAAACAAAGAGGACTGAAAATGCAAACCAAATCATGAAATTACTATTTATTCTACTAACATAATCAGATACTAAGAAAATTTATCTTACAAGAGGAAGCAATTAGTCAAATAAAAATGTGGTATGATACAGATAAATCTATAACAACAGAGTGAGTAATTCAATATGAACATAAGAAAGTGAACTTCTAAATATATTGCTGCAACCCAGTCACATTCAACTAGACCCCATAACATGCACACAGCCCCCCAAAAGGAATGACGATAATCTGGGCTCGACAATCTTTTCAATCTACTTCAGCATGTCGTAACTTGTAATCATACAAGTAATAAAAATAATGATGGATATAATTAACATTTTTTATGCTTTTACTGTCACTATTATTGCAAAATCCAGCACTTTAATTCAAAGCCTCACTAAAAACTCCAGATTAAGAGCAACAATGGGATCAGTCACCACTGTCACCTTAGCAACTGTTCCACTGCTATTCTGTGGTCGGATATTATTTCTACAAGGGAGGCTTCCTCAGTAGATATTACGGAATAGATAACCAATTGTTCTCAGGATAAATACCCCCACCAGTATCTGCTAATAAAATCACCCAAGGATAAGGTTTAATAAATAAGGTTCCGAATAAAATATGTAATTCAAGATAACGAGTTCAAAGGACCCTATGGTTAGGTATAGAGGGGATAGTAAGTCCTAGAGAGGCTCAATCAGGTTCCCAAACACATGCTATCTTTAAATTACCAATTGCTGTTAAATACTAGTTTTTCTAACTACACAAATACAACATGCAAAATCTACAACGGAAATAAGAAAAGCAGCCTACAATTGATAATAGACAAGTTGAAACAAAAGGCTGTTGAAAGAATAAACAAGGAAATAGATTACAACAAATTTCAATGGCTGAAAACACATAGAACAGCAATAAAAACCATTAACATCAGCCCTAATTAATGGCTGAAAAAAGCATGAAAATGATATTTATGGCTTTTCAATTTACTACATGCAAAGTATAACTCTAGGACTATAAGGTCCAAGGTAATCTATGCTATAAAATTCAGATAGTGTCACAACCGAACCCTATATTACCCTAAAAACATTAAAAAAAATAAATTTAGGGTTTTAAATTTTGTTATGTTAAGATGATTGACACAAATAATGGACTAGTGCCTTTCTCAATCAAGGGGCTAATGGAGTCTACAGCAAAGTCTATGGAAAAGGACCGATGGAACGATTTATGAGAGAGAAAAAGCTACAATGAGGTTTCTCTACTCCACAACCCTAGTGATTTTCAATTAAATTGGAGAAAATGCAAGCAAGCTATACTAAGGTTCCTTGATGGAAATTTGGTAATAATCTTGTAAAATAAGATGTTAGAGACAAAAGATTCAATACACTTGATGAAAAATTCTATGAAACCCTAATTCTACAACAAATACAAGATGGAAGAAGATATAATAAATTCACCAAATCACCATAGATTCACCATTCATCACCCACAAGAAAATTACATCAAATCACCATATCCTCGCCAAGACAATTTGCTCAGTTAATGCTCTGTAGCGACCAAGAGAAAAGAGACAACTAATGCACACTTTCTCAATGGGTGTATGAGTGTGTGTGACAATGATCCAAGGCTAGAGCAACTTCCATCTATTTATATGAGAGCAACCAAAATCGATTAGCCTTAAAAATGACTAAAAGCGCTAAAAATACTAAAATATGTGATTACCTAAGTCCCCTAACGCGAGACACAAAAATATGAGAGTCTGACACGGGACACGGAGACCCCTCGGAACAGGACACATTATATATATATATATATATATATATATATTAAAAAAAACTTAATAAATACATCATATTATGATATTACACATGTTGATTTTTGTAGCATCGGATGTGCTCTAGCCTTGAGATTTTGCAGAGAGACTAGGACACATGCATTTTCCAAGACCCAGAACTCATTTTGGGAAATTCCACCCAAAGAAGGTTTAATTAAAATAATTAATTATTTTTAATGGATGCCTAAGTCTAAACTTAAGAAATTAAAATAATTAAAGGGTATTAATTAAACTAGGTGTGAATCTTCTAGAAAAAGACGGAGATCGAGTCAAGATGATCTGAGCCCTTGACTAGGATTTAATCTGGGTCGTTGAATGTTCAACGAGAATATTATAAGAAGAAGCTTGATGGGCACTTGGAGGACACATCGGGTAAGAGATGTGTCCTAGAGATCGAATTCTCAAGAGAGCAGCGCGGCAGTTGCCGAAGGAGTGATCGAGTTGATTTCTTGCAGTGAGGAGCAGGGATAGTGGGCGGTGGCCTGATCCAATGAATACAAAGCAGAGGAGGCAGAGTGAGATCCGGAGGAGCAACGTAGAGCCACGTTGGGCAGCGCAGAACCACGTTGAGGCAGCGCAAAGCCTGAGAGGAGATTCACAGTTTTGTTGAGGAGCAGTCCAGATCTAGTGTCGGGAGCTGGGGTGTGAGATCGAAGGGTCAGAGATCAGAGCATCTAGCCAGAGGAGTGACGTGGTCCCTACAAGTTGTGACGCAGAGGCAGTGTAGTGATTACGCAGAGGCAGGATGGGACTAGCCATTCAGAGGCTAGATCAGTGTCGGATCGCCAGTGATAGTGTGAGGTTAATTTTCACTTCATTTCTGCCAATTATATTCTATGTATCGAATAGTCAATAAGGCATCCAAAGATTTGTATTCAGAAACTACTGCATAATAATACAAACCCTCAGTTGTTGCACCAGTTTTCCTACATTGGGATTTTTTGAGGACATTTTTCCAAAAATAACGGTGTCGATTGTGTGTTTCTTTCTTTCCTGCACTGTATTTTGTTTCTACACCATTTTTATATTTGTGTAGGTTGCAGTGTAATGTATTCAGTGTTTGCCCTAGATAATTGCAAATAAATTGTTAAGTAAAGACTAACAATTAGGTGAATATTTTCCAATTGTTGCAATAGGATTCGAGATTTAGGAATGTTCACATGGTATCGAGCACAAGTGAAGCAGAGAAGAGATTAGAAGCAGTGTTGAAGAGGGAGTTCAAAGAGCTGCATAGGCAGCAGATCAAATCCCCAGAAGGGTTGTGCAGTCCAATGCTAGGAGGGCAAGATTTTCGTGGAAAAATCCTTCTCTGAGTGAGTTGACAGAGAAGAAGATTTTCCAAATCGAAATTTGTCAGTGGCAGAGGGAGCAGCGCAGCAGCTTCAGCACAAAGAAAATCTTCAGTTGGGACGCAGATTTGTTTGCAACAATTGCTAGAGCAAAAAAACGTCAAAAGGGAAGAAGAGCACACTGAGGGAATTCTGACCACAGAGAATTCCTTGCCCATAAATTCTAATTTCCCACGCAGAAGAAGTAGTCGCCGAGAGAAGTTTTGCTCACTCCAGCAGGGAGCTGTGAAAATTCCGCTACCAGAATCCTACTGCAGCGACTGAGTAAATTTCTTCTATTGCCTAAATGAAGCAAATTATTTAACAAATGTTGTGATAAATATCAAAATGAAACACACTGCAGTCTTCACAATAAACAAGTACAAGAAAGAAATACTAACACAAGTATACACACATGGACACCGTTATTTTTGGACAATTTTCCTCGGAAAAACCGAATGTGGGAAAATCGGTGCAGCATCTGAGTGTTTTTATATTATGCAGTAATTTTTCTGAGTACAAATTTATGATTGTCGATCCTGACAAATCATATGGAGAAATCTGACAAATAAAGTCTTGTGAGACAAACCTCACTCTTCCACGAGATTCCGACACTGACTTGCACCTAACTTAAGCTACTCTGCGCTGCCTCTACGAAGTGACTGTGTCACCCACGCAGTCTCTGCGTCACACCCGTAGCTACTCTTTGTCTCTGTACTAGTACTCACTACTGGCTAGAATCTGGAATCTTCTACCCTCCGAAAATGTCCTCCAAGAACTAGCACTGACCCTCTAATGTCTCCTCCATAGAAAACAAAACTCCTTCTACAGCTCTGCGCAATCCCGACATAATCTCTGCATCACTGGCTCTACACAACTGCCTGTGACTCCTGTTGTCTTCTCTTTGTTCACTCTTCAGATCTGGAATTCTTCCTTCGGAAAATTATCTCTGCCCCTCTCTGTGAGAATCCTCTCGATCGATCTTCTCCCTGAGCACTGCTCACTAAAGAATTTTGATCTTTGGATTCTTTCTCTAACACGATGTATTTCCTAAATGTCCCTTCAAGCCATTCTTATAGTCTTCTCGTTGAGACTTAAACAGCCCATATTAGATCTCTAATCAATGGCTAAGATTAACTTTTGACTTGATCCGTCTTTTCTAGAACATTCACACCCATATTCTATTAATTCCCTTTAATTATTTTATTTCCCTAAGTTTAGACTTAGGTTCCCATTAAAAATAAGTAATTATTTTAATAGAATACAATCCGGGTGGAATTTCACTAAACGATTTCTGGGTTATTTGGAATACATGTGTCTAAGCCTCTCAACAAAATTTGAGACTTAGAGCACATCCAATGCTACTGCAAATCAACACTCCCTCTTAGCGAGGAATGTGTTCTAACAATATGCCCTGCTGCACACTACTCTGACCCTGAAGCATCTCCCTCTGCGTTGCTGATGTCTAACCCTGTTGCCCATCAACTCTGTGCAAATGTTGCATTTGTACTGTTGCTAACACTGCATTCTGTTGCCAACTGCTATTGTACTGCAACTCCCTCTAAACTGTTGCAAACAATATGCTACTGAAACGAGTTCTCAACCATACCCAACTGTTCCCTGAACTAAACGAACTACGTTGTTCCTAGAGCCTTTGTGAACACATCCGCTACTTGATCTCCTGTGGGAACGCACTGCAGCTGTACAGCCCCACGCTTAACACAGTGTCTGATAAAATGGAATCTAATGTCTACGTGTTTGGACCAATCATGAAACACCGGATTCTCAGAGAGCTTGATACAACTCTAATTGTCACAATAAACACTAGTCGGCTCCATCCTTTTCCTGAACAAGCTCACACGAAGCTTTCTAAGCCATATAGCTTCGCACGTTGTTGTGTTGGTTGCCATATATTCTGCTTTGGCTGAGCTCAATGCTACCGAATTTTGTTTCCTGCTACACCAAGAGATCATTCCTGATCCAACGTTGAAACAGTATCCAGAGGTACTTTTTCGGCGAGTTGAACTTCCTGCCCAATCTGCATCTGTGAACTGCCTTAATCTAACAACATCCCCTTGGATGTATTTCAACCATATCTAACTGTTCCACGCACATATTTGAGAATGTGCCTTGTTGCTGCCCAATGTAACCTTTTTGGTTCCAACATGAACTAACTAAGGGTGTTGACGGCAAAACAAATGTTTGGCCTGGTATTGACCAGATACATGAGTGACGCAATGAATTGTCTATACAAGGTGGGGTCTACTTCCTTGTTTCCTAATGCATCTATCTTCTTCCAGTTGTTGATCATAGGCAGGCCATGGATCAACAATCCTGCATCCCGAACCTCTTCAGAATTTCCGTGGCATATCTCCCTTGCCCCAGGAAGATTTCTCCATTCTTCTGTCATACCTCCAATCCTAGAAAATAATGCATCAACCCCAAGTCCTTCATGTCGAATTTTGCTTCCAGATTCCTCTTGCAGTCCTTTATGAGCCTATATGATCCTAAAAGGAACAGGTCATCTACATATAGTACTAGAACTAAAGGCTCATTCTCTACCAATAAATAGTAGAGATTGGGATCTGCATCACCCTTGACAAATCCCAATTGCAGCAAGTAGCTATCTATCCGACCATACCACGCTCTGGGTGCCTGCTTGAGCCCATATAGGGCTTTCTTCAGTCTGCATACATGAGATTTCTTCTCATGAGTTTCGAAGCCCTTAGGTTGTTCTATGTACACCTCTTCTATCACCCCATTCAAGAAAGTTGTCTTGACATCCATTTGGTGAATCTCCCATCCCATCTAAGCTGCCATGAATACAACAGATCTGATGGAGGTGTATCTGGCAATCGGGGAGAAGGTCTCTTCATAGTCAATTCCCTCTTTCTGCGCATACCCCTATGCCACGAACCTTGCCTTGTACTTCTCCATGCTACCATTTGCAGCGTACTTGATCTTGTAGATCCATCTTGATCCTACAATCGATCTATTCTCTGGTCTAGGTACAAATTCCCAAGCATCATTTGTCATGATAGAAGTGTACTATTCTACCATGGCATCCACCCATACTTGGTGTTGAACGACTTCTTGAAAACTAGAGGGTTACTCTACCTGTGCAACCAATGCCTGGTACCTGTCAGGTTGTCTACGTTGTCTCTTCTCTTTTCTGGGAGCTCCAATAAACTCCTCTGCGTCCCTCCATATTTGTCATGCCTCCCTACTAGTTTGACCACTGGTGGTAGGAGGCTCTCTCAATTCCTCCTCTTGTGCTTGTTGTTCCATCTGCTAAGAACCTCCAGACTCTTCCTCTCTCATGGAAATGCTAGTACTGGTTACTGTACTAGATCCTGGTGTCTGTCCTCCTGCCAGTCCTTCCTGCTGCCCCTGCTGTTGTTGGACTAAAGGAACCTCCTTTGCTTAATCCTCTACTGGCATCTCACGAGATTTTCGGAAGGCTCTATCTTCCATGAATTTAACATCTCACCTCACCACAATTTTACTACTACTACGAATGTAGATTCTGTATGCTTTTGAGGTCTCGTTGTATACTACGACATACCCCTTCTCTGCAGTGTTATCAAGTTTACTTCTTTTCTCATATGGCACATGGCAATATGCCAGACTTCCAAATATCTGGAGGTGTCCTACTTCTGGTTTCTTCCCTGTGAAAACTCCTTCAGGGGTTTTCTTCCCCAATGCTCTGTGAGGAGTTCTATTTTGGATGTATAGAATGGTATCACATGCTTCTACCCATAAGAATCTAGGTAGTTCTAGGTCATATAACATGGCTTTTGTTGCCCCTACAATAGTCTTGTTCTTCCGCTTCGCTACACCATTATGTTGTGGATTGTATGGAGTTGTCCACTCTCTCTTGATGCCCTCCTTTGCACAGAAATCTGTGAAGTCTCCATCTGTGTACTCTCCACTGTTGTCTGAGAGCAATATCTTTATTTTCTTCCCTATTATGTTCTCTATAAGAGCTTTAAACTCTTTGAACCAATCAAAGACCTCATCTTTGGTCTTTAGGAAGTAAATACAAGTCTTCCTGGAGTAATCATCAATGAAGGTGACAAAATATTTGCCACTGCTGAGAGCACTAGTGAACATCGGGCCACAAATGTTTGTGTATCAATACTAATATGCCTGTTGCTCGGTTCTCACTTCTGGGAAAGGATGCTTTAGTGTATTTCCCTAGTATGCGCCCCCTGAATACGTCATCATGCTCCATACTGAGGACTGGTACACCAGTAACAGTCTCTCTGAGCATCCTCAGTGCTCCATGGTGCAGATGTCCCATTCTCCTGTGCCATAGTTCATTCAAGTCTCTCTCGCCATCAAGATTGTTGCCTATGAGTGCCATTGGAGATTCGAGTTGCAATCTGTATAATCTATTGCTTCGAGTTCCAATTTGCTTCTTCTTCTTCCAGCTTGGATACTTGACATATGACTTATTCATGATGAAGTATACATCATACCCCTTGTCCTATAATTGGGACACTGAAATTAGATTCATCCCAAGCCCTAGCACATGCAGCACATTCGTCGCTCTGATGCTGGTTCCTGTTTTAGTCTGAAACATTATGGTGCCTCTCCCTGCTGGAGTGCATTTTGTTATGTTCCCCATAGTGATCTGGAAGTCCATTTGCTCTTCTTGATAGCTAAAGAAATATTCTCGTACTCCAGGCATATGAGCTGAAGCCCCACTATCAATGTACCAAATACCTGCAGATGTTGAACTCGACAAACATGCACAATCTTCTTCCATTCTAGAAGATAAGATATCTAAGTCTTCCATACTTATCTATGCTCTTTTCCATTTGCAAAAACAAATTGCGTCCCTTCTAAAGCTTAATGTTGAGCCTGTTGCGCAGTCCCTTGAGGAACCTGGTTCACTGTCTACGTAGTCTCCTCCCTCTTTTACTCAATACTGCCTCTTATGGATCTGTCAGCTCTGATACCATGTGAAAATTCCGCTACTCAAAATCCTACTGCAACAACTGATTAAATTTCTTGCCTAACTGAAGCAAATTATTTAACAAATGTTGTGATAAATATCGAAATAAAATACACTGCATTCTTCACAATATACAAGTACAAGAAAGAAATACTAGCACAAGTATACACACATGGACACCATTATTTTTGGACAAATGTCCCCGGAAAAACCCAATGTGGGAAAACCGGTGCAGTAGCTGATGGTTTTAATATTATGTAGTAAAATTTTATGAGTACAAATTTATGATTGTCGATCCTGAAAATTCATATAGAGAAATATGACAAATAAAGTCTTGTGAGACAAATCTCACTCTTCCACAGGATTTCGGCACTGACCTGCACCTGCTCTGCACTACCTCTGCAAAGTGACTGCGTCACCCACGCAATCTCTGCGTGACACCTGTAGTTGCTCTTTGTCTCTGCACTGGTACTCACTGCTGGCTGGAAACAGGAATCTTCTGCCCTCCGAAAATGTCCTCCGGGATTGGCATTGACCCTCTGTTGCCCCCTCCATAGAAAACGAAACTCCCTCTGCAGCTCTGCGCAATTCCAACGTAATCTCTGCGTCACTGGCTCTGCGCAACTGCCTGTGGCTCCTGTTGTCTTCTCTCTATTCACTCTTCACATCTAATATTCTTCCTTCTGAAAATTATCTTTGCCCCTCTCTGTGAGAATCCTCTCAATTGGTCTTCTCCCTGAGCATTGCCCACTAAAAAATTTCAATATTTGGATTCTTTCTCTGTCTCGATGTATTTTCCAAATGACCCTTCAAGCCATTCTTATAGTCTTCTCGTTGAGACTTCAACGGCCTAGAATAGATCTCTAATCAATGGCTAAGATTAAATTTTGACTTGATCCGCCTTTTCTAGAACATTCACACCCATATTCTATTAATTCCCTTTAACTATTTTATTTCCCTAAGTTTAGCCATAAGGTCCCATTAAAAATAATTAATTATTTTAATAGAATACAATCCGAGTGGAATTTCACTGAACAATTTCTGGGTTATCTAGAATACATGTGTCTAAGCCTCTCCCCAAATTTTGAGACTTATCCGATGCTACCCCAAATCAACAGGTGCCTCCAACTATGTGATCTAAAAGGCAAGGATCTCCTTCCTTCTAGATGAGCATGATCTTAAAGCCTTCATCGATAATGTGGTAGTTGTCCCCGCAGATCCAAATCCATTGAAAGATTACAAGAAGGATATGGCAAAGGCCAAGAGATTGATCCTCGATGGAGTGAGAGATCACGTTGTATCTCACGTGGCAGGCAAAGGCACAACCAAAGAAATGTGGGATGCATTGGCCACATTGTATCAGGGATCTTCCGAGCAGCAGAAGATGTACTTGGAGGTGAAAATGAGATCCACGAAGATGCAGAAGAGGGAGCGCATAGATCCCTTCCTTATGAAGCTTCAGAAAGTTCGGGATCAGCTGGCAGCTGTAGGGTCAGCGCCTCAGGCTATGGAGATGGTGAGATTAGCCCTGAATAGCGTCTCAGAAGAATGGCAAGTTTTCGTCCAGAGTATTCTGGGTAGAGAAAAATTGTCGGATTGGGAGGGGATGTGGGCTGCTCTCCAACAAGAAGAGATGAAGCATGATTTAGTAAAGAGAAAATTGGATGGCAGCAGTAGCAGTGGGCAGAAAGCAAAAGTAAAGGTGTGAAAATTTCTGAATATATCAAACATAAACCATACCGTTAAATTTCAGATTTACTTCTCCTACTTACAATAAGTTATTAATGTGAAATATTCAGCATTAACGTCGAAGTAAAGACATTAACAGCCTACACATACAGATCTAAACTGAATAACATGCACAATGACAAAGTGACACAAGGATTTTCTGAACAATTGTCCCCGGAAAAATCCAATGCAGGAAAACCGATCTTCTAGCTGTTGGAGGGTTTTTATTATTAAACAGAATCTAAGTACAACAAAGTTGGGCACCAAACTGGTTAACCCAACAAAGAAATCAATAAATTGCAGCAATACCTCTGTTCTTGAGACAGAAAAACTGACTGATTCACCCTCAAACGAGATTTACAGAACTCAGCCCTTTTCAGTCTTCAAAAACCCCAGCACTACTCTGAAGCCCTCTGCGTCAACTCTGCTAACCTGCGTCAGCCCCTGTGCTGCTCAGGAAGGGCCTGCATCACCCCACACTGGGTTACGCTGCCCCTGCGCTACCCTAGCTAGCCAGCGTCAATCCTCCTGGGACTGCGTCAACCCTCCTTCCCTCCTACTGCCTCTACTAGGCTATGGCTGCTTTGCGTAGCTACTGCTCCCTCTGCGCTACTCGGAATGCTGCTTACCTGCCCTTGTTGCAGTCTTGGCCTAGGATCAAACCATCCCTTTCGCCAATACTACCCTTCACTATAGTTGAAACACTCCTGAAATTCTTAGCAAACCACGCCCTAGAATTCCAGCTTAGTTTCAATGCTCTGCCACTGTGTGTGTGTTCTCCAACTAACCCCAAGCCCTCTTCTTATACTTTTCTCTTTGAAACATCAATGGCCGAGATCTAATCTTGAATCGACAGTTAAGATTAGAAGATGCTTGATCCGTGTGACTTAAGTCGTTTTCATCACATGTTTAATTTAATTAACTTTGATCTTTTAATTTTCCTAAGTTAGACTTAGGGTCCTTAATTAAAAAGATTAATTAATTAAATATCTATTAAACAGGATGGAATTTCTTAAATCGCCTTCTAGGTCTTGGAGATCTCATGTACTCTAGTCCCTCCACAAAGTTTGGGAGCTAGAGCACATCTGATGCTACCCAACAACCCAAATTCTCAACACTCCCTCTTAGCGAGGAATGTGCTCTAGCAAAATACTTCACCCTGAAGTTCTGCACTGATCTTTGGTGCGGGTCTCAGCGTTGATGCTTGGCCGGCCACCCTTCATCGCTGCGTTGTTGCTGCTCTCCCGTACTGCTACCACCGTCACTGCTACATCCATACTACAACTCCCTCTCAAATTGTTGCATCATGCTGCCAACTATTGCATTGCAACTCAGTTGCTGAGAGTAAGCCATTGAAGGACTCCTACCCAATCTTTGACAGACAAGTCAGTTGGGCTGCATCTCATCACTGAAGCTCCATAGGTTGTTGCTCTACGCTGTCCTCTGAAGGCTACTGCGCTGCTGCAGCTCTACACTGCGTAAGCAGACCTGCTCTACGTTGCTGCCCTCTATGCTACGTTGTCCTCCTAAAGCCTTTGCGCTGCTATAGCACTGCACTACGTACCCTACACTGCTATTGTATGTGCACTTGTGTTGCTCCCTCATTAGCGTGTCAGTTGTGCCTCTGCTCTATCCATGATCTTATGCACCCACTGCTTCACTTGTCCCACTACCGTCTTAAGGCTCCCATAGCTCGTATGTGATCCAAGAGTTGGGCTACTCAAGGATCCTGCCCACCACTCTGTAGCTGCTCTACAGATCAAGATTGCCCCACTTTCATGGTTCATGAGCGCTCATGGCTACGTCATCTCCAGAGCCATCATCCACCATAGCAGCCTTGGAGCTAGAAGCTTCCTTGTCCTTTTTCTTCTAAGGACAATTGTTGGCGAAATGTCCTAGTTCGCCGCACTGGAAACACTTGATCTTCGACAGATCCCGCTTCTTTCTCCCTTGCTTCCTCTTTGATGCCAAGGCTGCATATTCCTCTTCTTCCTTCTTCACTTTGCTCGAACCAGCATTGTACTTTCTTTTCGTCATCCGGCGGATTTCCTCTTGTCAGAGGATATCCCACATGTTGTCCCAGTTGGGAATGTCTGCTCTACCCAAGAGACTTTGGACAAAAGTTTCCCAGCCCTCTGTGACTGCATTAAGAGCAGTCCTCACCATGACATCGACATCTACCTTAACTCCCATGCCAGTCAGTTGATCTCGGATCGATTGTATTCTAGATAGAAAAGGGTCGATCTCCTCTCCCTTGGCCATCATGAATAACCTCAATTGGTTCTCCAGTAGCATCTTCCTCTGGACGGATCTTCCTTCATATAGTGTGGTTAGAGCTACCCACATCTCATGTGTCGTTGCCTTCTCGGCTATGTGTGGAACCACATGATCTTTGACCTCGTCCATAATGAAGCGCTTGGCATGTGCCACTGCTTCTTCGTGCTTCTCCAGGAGCTTCGCATTGGTTGGTGTGGCTAGGACTTTCTCTGCATGCTCCCTCAAGTCGTATGCCTCCGTGTCTACCAGGATTATGGCCTTCCAGATTGCAAAGTTGGACAAGACGTCCAACCTATCCTGATCACGTAGTCCATGGGGTGCCATCTGCTCAGAAAATGTGTCGGAACGAATCCTCCTCTCTATGTTAGAGACTCAAATCTAGGGTCCTTGGCAAGAAAGGCACCCTCTGCTCCCTCTGACAACTGACTCCCTCTCTTGGAAGTCTGCCCAACAAAACGAATCAGCTCTCTTCGATCCTCTTATCGATCTTCAAACTTCTTTGGCAGGAAATCTTTTGAGAAGTTGTTCTCCTCCCACTCTTTGTCAACTTAGCTTAGGCTAAATTTTGCACCGACAAAATTTTAACCCCACCAGCAACTGTTGAAGGTCTGCAGCTCAACTCCCAGCACTCTAAATCAGCAATCAGCTTCTGGACTGCGTCACCTTAGCTGGCCTCTGCGTGAGCAGATAGTCTTAGCACAGTTTCTGCGCTGCCTCTGCGCAGTAAGTGTGTGGGCCTGCGTGAGTTTGCATGGAGACTGCGTCACCCTTGCCTTTGCTCGACTTTGCTTCCTTCTGTTGTTGCGCTGCCTTCTCTAGTCTGGTTTATCTGCTGTTGTTGTTGCTTTCTTTGCTGCTTTTTGCAACATAGATTCTTCAGTCTTCTTGCTGGAGATCCAGGCTAGATCTACAATCGCTCTAATACCATGTGAAAATTTTTGAATATCTCAAACAAAAACCCTACTATTAAATTTCAGATTTACTTCTCCTACTTACATTAAGTTATTAATGTGAAATATTCAACATTAATATCGAAGTAAATACATTAGCAACCTACACATACAGATCTAAACTGAATAATATGCACAATGACAAAGTGACACACAAGGATTTTCTGGACAATTGTCCTCAGAAAAACCCAATGCGGGAAAACCGGTCTTCTGGCTGCTGGAGGGTTTTTATTATTAAGCAAAATCTAAGTACAACAAATCTGGGCACCAAACTGGTTAACCCGACAGACAAATAAATAAACTGCAGAAGCGCTGCTCTGAAGCCCTATGCGTCAACTCTGCTAGCCTCCGTCAACCCCTACGCTGCTCAGGAAGGGCCTATGTCACCTCAGACTGAGTTACGCTGCCCCTGTGCTGCCTTGGTTGGCCAGCGTCAGTCCTCCTGGGACTGCATCAGCCTTCTATGGCACTGTGTCAACCCTCCTGGCCTCCTGTTGACTCCATGCTGCCTCTACTGGGCTATGGCTACTCTGCGTAGCTGTTGCTCCCTCTGTGTTGCTCGGTCTACTGCTTCTCTGCTCTTGTTGCACTCTTGGCATGGGATCAAACCATCCCTTTCGCCAATACTACCCCTCACTGCAGCTAAAACACTCCTGAAATTCTTAGCAAACCACGCCCTAGAATTCTAGCTTAGTTTCAGTGCTCTGCCATTGTGTGTGTGTGTGTTCTCCAACTAACCCCAAGCCCTCTTTTTATACTTTTGTCATTGAAACATCAATGGTCGTGATCTAATCTTGAATCGACGGTTAAGATTAGAAGATGCTTGATCTATGTGACTTAAGTCATTTTCATCACATGCTTAATTTAATTAACTTTAATCTTTTAAGTTTCCTAAGTTAGACTTAGGGTCCTTAATTAAAAAGATTAATTAATTAAATATCTCTTAAACAAGATGGAATTTCTTAAATCTCTTAATGGGTCTTGGAGATCTCATGTACTCTAGTCCCTCCACAAAGTTTGGAAGCTAGAGCACATCCGATGCTACCCTAACACCCCAAACTCTCAACAAAAGGAAGAAGAAAATGCAGCCCTCACATCAAAGGGGCAGCGGGAGCAGTGTAGGCAAAAGAAGGACATTTCAAAGATCAAGTGTTTCCGATGTGGTGAGATGGGCCATTTTAATTCTCAGTGTCCTCTTCAGAAGAAGGAAAAGGAGAAGGAGCAGGATCAGCAAGTTGCTACCACTGAAATCAAAAAGAGGAGTTTGCCATGATTGCCCATATACCTCCAGGGTAGAGGTGGGGTGATCTAGTACTGTAGTTCCAGAGAACTACATGATGAGTAGGATCCTTGAGGAGTCCACCTCCTGGATCATCACCTTGATGTGGGATCCCATAGCAACAGTAGCAGGATGGACCAATGACAGATGATGGAGTCAGGTGCCAAAGTGACAGATTCAGTGGTTAGCAGCGTGAGGAATTGAGCAACACATAACAGAGTTGGCACAGTGCAGAGTCAGCAACGGCGAAAAGGCTTCAGTGACAGCGCAGAGGCTTGCAGTAGTCAGAACTCGGTGGATAGATGCATCAATCTGAGCATAGTTGGTTTAGTTGATGGACATCTCTCAGTTGCAGCAGCAACAGAGGAGAGGGAGTTGCGGATGTTGCAGTGGTAGCAACAACAGAGTTGCAGTGCAGATGCAGTTGACAGCAGCATGCGGAGTCAGCAACAGCACAAATGCAGCGCATAGAGAGCTACGCAACAGTTGATGGGCAGCAGCAGCCAGACATCAGTAGTGCAGCTAGGATGGTGCAGAAGTCAAAGTGATGCTTCAGGAGGTTGCAGCACTTGTTGACATTCCTCAGTAAGAGGGAGTGTTGCTTTTGTAGCATCGGATGTGCTCTAGCCTTGAGACTTTGCAAAGAGGCTAGGACACATGCATTTTCCAAGACCCAAAAATCGTTTTGGGAAATTCCACCCAGAGAATGTTTAATTAAAATAATTAATTATTTTTAATGGATGCCTAATAAGTCTAAACTTAGGAAAATAAAATAATTAAAGGTTATTAATTAAACTGGGTGTAAAACTTCTAGAAAAAAAAGGAGATCGAGTTAAGATTATCTAAGCCATTGATTAGGACTTAATCTGGGTCGTTGAATGTTCAATGAGAATATTATAAGAAGAAGCTCGATGGGCACTTGGAGGACACATTGGGTGAGAGATCTAGAGATCGAATTCTCAAGAAAGTAGCACAACAGTTGTTGGAGGAGTGATCGAGTTGATTTCTTGCAGAGAGGGGCAGGGATAGTGGTCGGTGGAATTTTTCCTGATCCGGTGAATACAAAGCAAAGGAGGCAGAGTGAGATCAAGAGAGGCAGCGTGGAGCCACACTGGGCAGCACAGAGCCTTGAGAGGACATCCGCAGTTTTGTTGAGGACCAGTCCAGATCTAGTGCCAAGAGTCGGGGTGTGATACAGGAGGGTCAGGGATCTGAGCATCCAGCCAACAAATCGATTAGCCAGAGGAGTGATGCAGTCCCTACGAGTTATGACGTAGAGGCAGCACAGTGACTGCGCAAAGGCAGCTTGGGGCTAGCCATTCGGAGGCTGGATCAGTGTCGAATCACCAATGATAGTGTGAGGTTAATTCTCACTTCATTTCTGCAAGTTATATTCTCTGTATCAAATAGCCATTAAGGCATCCAAAGATTTATATTCAGAAACTACTACATAATAATACAAACCCTCAGCTGCTACACCGATTTTCCCGCATTGGGTTTTTCCAGGGACATTTGTTCAAAAATAATGGTGTCGATTGTGTGTTTCTTTCTTTCCTACTTTGTATTTTGTTTCCGCAGCATTTTTATATTTGTGTAGGTTGCAATGTGATGTATTCAGTGTTTTCCATAGATAACTGCAAATAAATTGTTAAGTAAAGATTAACAATTAGGTGAATATTTTCCAGTTGCTACAATAGGATTCCAGATTTAGGAATTTTCACAACACATTCTCGTGATGATACAAGTAACAAATTCAATCATAGATTCATACATGTACATTGTAAGTTTTTAACATTCTACATACAATCATGATTCATCAATGATACAAGTTTACAACTAGAAATTAACCAAAAACATCAGCTTTCTCAAAATTAAAATGTATTACATAGGTACTGATGCTTGAGGACTCCTAACTAGGAATGTCAATAGAAAATAGAAAATACAAAACAAGGTAGACACTAGAACCTAGAACTATAGAATAGGAAGGAAGAATCTCATAGGCTGTTGCCAACAGGCTATAGGCTATGCCTATAGCTCATCAACATCAAAATTAGCATTAGTACCACCACTTCTCTCTTCTACATTCTCCTCCTCTATATCCAATGTAATATTTGCATCTGTTGGTGTGGACGATGACTCCTCAAGAGTATCACCATCATCAAAAGTGACAGGATTTAGCACTGGGTCATTAAGATCCAAGTTGGCCAATGCCCACTCAACACGGTTGTCCAAACCCATGTCATCTAGAAACACATCCCACATCTTTGCCTTTCCCTTCAAACCACTCCTCCCTCTACCTGTAAATAAGACGAAGGTTGGCGTGCACATACACCATTGTCTCTGCCCTAGACAACTCAAGCTTGCTCTTCTTCAAATTATATAGATTCCCATATGTGCTCCAATTCTCTCGCAACAAGAGGATGAAGTAACTTGAGAGAGGAGCCTCATGGCTAACTGTTGTCCAGGAGGGGATGTTGCCCCATGAGTTTTCCACCAAGAGTAAGGCTTCTTAGCCCCCTGTCTCTAATAACATCATAGCCTACAAATCGCCTAGTGCCAGTGGAAAACTCTACAGAGACATCCTCCGCCTCATCAAGGGATGCTCTATCCTAAAATATCTCTTTGAATGCATCCTTCCTCCCCTGTGAAATCTCACCATCCATGTCAGGAGGGAATCTACATGAAGGTCCACCATTCGGCCACTCATGTTTGTAGTATTTTGGATTCAATGAATGAGCCAAGCAATTGAAAGGTGTGCAATTCTTGTCCCACCTGCTAACAAGAATATCATGTATGGTGGTGAAGAAGGCCTATGTTGATGTCTCATACTCAGGGCACTCACTCTGAAAAATAATGGTCCTCATGGACTCAATCATGGAATCCCATCCCTCATAAACCTCTCCTAGGATGGGTTGGTCTAGATCCGCAAATCACAACAAAGCAATGATAGGATCCATGATCTTAATAGTAAGTAAGATCTACCCTCTCCCACCAAGCATCATCTAATACTATGTCCTTGACTCTTTTTGAGGTTGCTTGATCTGTCATTCTCCAAAATGACCAAAACTTAACCATGGCCCCAAGAGTGGCCTTGACCTCCCTCAACCTCTTCAACATGATGAATGCAAAGGCAAATTGTGTATCTACAATCTTCAATAATGATAGATGGGTGTACTCTCTGTAGATTATGAGGGCATTGGTATGATTTTGTACAAAGTTACAGATATGGCGTGCATCCTCAATAAGAGTTCCAATCCAAGGCACATCAGAAGCAATAGATTGAAGTGTTGAATTCAAGGAATAGACAATGCAACGTGTCCAAAATACTTGCGGATATTTATCTTCCACAATCATGCCAACAGCCTTGTAAATAGGTGCATTGTCTGTAATGATTTGCACATAAGAATCAACACCTACATCTTCAATAACTTTAATGAACAACTCACAGAGGTATTGTGCATCCTTGTATTTTCCAAAGCATCCACTACTTTCAAGAAAATTGGTCCATTCAAGGAAGAGACCATGAAGTTCATGAGTGGATGTCGTGTTGCATATGTCCATCCATCAGAAACAATACCAACCCCAGATGTTGGCCATTCTGATTTAATAGGCTCAAGCATTTAATTCACCTCCTTTGCCTTACTCAACAATGTAGTTCTAGGCCTCTCTAACCCAGGAGGCACATACCCCAATGAAGCCCCTTGAGTTAGAGCTCGGCATGTCTCAATAAATAAAGGTGAGTGCGCAACATTAAATGATATGAAGTTGAGATAGAAAATGAAGGCAATGGTGTTATCAATCTCTTCTCGTCTCTCATGCTAAAATATCTTGTCCATTGGACCAAGTGCCCTCCTTTTTGTTGCTTGACTTGCACCCCCACCGAAACTCCCAAAAGGATAACTAGCATTGCTTTTCCTCAAGAATGGAAGGGGGTCCTCATCCTTGTTTTTTTTAGATGAAGCAACCACCATTGCTACACCAACATTGGCCTATCTTCCTAATTCTTTCCTCTTAGATGCATTCACTCCTAAACATGCTCCAATTCCACAAGATGGTATGCCCAACAAATGTGCTTTCACATGAAAATAGGTGCTCTTGAATTGAGTGTTGTAAAAGTTGTGTTTCTAAAGAACATTGCCTCCTCCCTTTAACTTGTTGCCTAGCCCTTGATCTCTTGTAACATACTTCCACAAGGAATGTTTACTTTCTTGAGCTTGTTGCCTTGCTAAATTGATGTTTCTCTCAACATTTGAAGTTGTTGTTGCAACCCACTTCCAACATATGGAACACTTGCAAACCTTGATGAAATTAAAAGAGGGCCGGGGGGGGGCGCATTACCAATGGGGATATTCCTCCCCTTTTTTTGCCCCTTCCCTGCAGCACTTGATTGAGCAATGGCTATTGTAAAAATAAATAAATAAATAAATGTAAACAAAATGGATAGGTTGATTTTTGTAGCAAAACTAGAAAAAATGGAAGTAAAATCCACATATCTGTAGCTTGAATCACCTCCAAACACGCCTATCTCCTTTGTTGGTCCCTCCCACAGTCCCATAGCTCCCAAACCACGATTGCAAATGAGCAAAAGTGGCCTAATTCCAGCTTTTATCAAGCCCATGGGTCACTTTTTGGCGGACTTGTGTTCGAAAATCGTGGTTCTTCGTGGGCACGAATCAAACTCCTGTAGGGCACGAATACCAATTTTGTGACACACTCCAAGTTCAAATTAGACACATGTCCCTTGAGAATCGTGTCTGACACAATAGATTTGTAACACGTGGGGGGCGGGAGCAAATCCAGTGACTTAGGTGATTACAAGTTAAGTAGGTCACAAGCCTACCTCAAAAGATAGTTATCTCAACCCTTTTTTAACCCACAAGTGTGAGCTAAGAGGCCTCCAAAAGGTGCAACTCTCATCAAAATATGCCATGGATGACTCAATAAAGTGCTCCTCACTCAAAAGCCATGTCTCATCAAAAGGTGTTCCATCATCAAGCAAAGGTCTCATCAACAAGATATCATCATCAAATAAGGCCCATGTCATCAATACAAAGCACATCATGGGGATGTCATGATGCTAGGGCATGACATCATCATCTAGAGAAGTGTACCATCCCCTCTGGAGGGGTCTCAAGTCATCATCACCGTCAAAACATCCCATAAACAGGGCAAGTCCATCAAGAAGGTGTAATGCCAACCTATGGGTGTCTTGTCATCTCTGGGGTACATCAACTCTCTATGCAATGCCCTATCTCAAATGAACATCATTTCAGATCCTGGAAGAGAGGACAGTGTCATCAATAGTACTAGAATCATCCTAATGTCAATGCTCCTCAAAAGGTGGTCAACACCCTAGTTCTGAGGTGGGGTTGGATGTCCTTTCTAAACAGTTGGAGATGCATCATACAATCCCTCAAGGGATGGAAAATGTACCAGAGAGAAAGCGTATGAAACTTACTCACAGAATCAAGTGAGATCAACATTACAAGTACAAGAACCATAAGAAGTATGAGAGTGGCCATATTTAACATGAAAGGCATCAAAGTACTTTACATGCATCATCTTCAAATTCCCTTCTATCTTATGATTTATAAGCAAGTTACCATTCTTAGATATAGGAGGGTTATCACAAGGCCCTATTGGGTGCTTCCAACCATAAGAGAAAGAATAGTGCTTAGGCCAAACCCTCTATCAATTGTTGCAAGTGGTCAATGACATTGTAGGGGTTTACTTCATGGTGGGTGCCCAAATTTTTGTACCAGTTATGAAATTATGTTATCCTTGATCATTATGATGTGAAGAGGGAGAAATTGCGAGACCTGAGTTACCCCTTTCCTCAGCCTATTTTTACCACCCCTCTTGTGTGTCTTTTTCTTCATTATTTTTCTTTTCCTTCAGTGTGTTAGTTTGGGCTACAAGCTTTAACTGATTCATCATTGAGCCCTTAAAGATGAAGCATTTCATTGCTAATCGAGCTTGGGACAATCAAATTTCATGTTATTTAGAGAACTCATGCATTAGCTAGGAACTAGGTGAGTGCTAATGAGGGGAATAGAACTCAAGATAAGCTTTTCTCCACACACTCTCATTTATCCCTACTAATATTTTGCATTTTATCCTTATGGCACATGCTTTTCCTTTCTTTCCACTACATCAACCTATTAGGGCACAGGTTCTGGGCCCTCACTCAAGGATGAGGAAAATAGGGAAACAATACTAGTAACAAATAGCAATCAACCCGAACATGGGATGTGGATACAAAGGAGAGATGGTGGGTTACCATGGCAATCCATAAATTGTCATGGATATTCCACTGGACAGTTCATCACAACAGATTTGATAGAATTATCTTTAAAATTTGAATTTCTACACTATTATAGTTTTATTAGATTTATGGATCTATAGATTTATTGTTAATAGTGCATGATTTATTGTTAATAGTGCATGCATGCGAATTAAAAATTATGCAGAAAATAGAAAACAACAAAATAAAAGCTCACACACATTTAACACAAGATATGCTCTGGGAAACCCTTTCAGGAGAAAAACCCAGCGAGAAAGTGAAGTCACTCTGCTCTCTTTCTCTGGATGGAAATATGGCTGCAAGTACAAAGAAGTATGACCTGTGGCCCGTGGGCTGCTACAGTGCACAAATCTTCTCTGTGTTCTCTACCTCCTATCCCTCTTGGCTATTTTTTGTTCAACTATGAAACAAATGCAGTCGAAAGAATGGAATCTCTTTTCCTCCTAGTGGCCCGATTATAACACAGCATGATAGCCTACTAGTGGTTAGGTTTGACTACCTCAACTCTTAACCAAAGTTAGAGTATAGACTCTTCTAGAGTCTTCTTCATCATAATCATGTGGCTAGCCCCTTTTTCATGAATAATGGGGCTGGCGTGGCATCCTCTTGAATTATGGTGGTAAAAACAGGAAGGTCAACTACTGAATGGCATAACTTTCGCATACGAACTCTAATTCACACGATTCTTATGTTGTTGGAAAGGTCTTTGTGTGTAGAATAGCATGAAAAGGTGTTGCACTTAAGCGGCAATGTTTTACCCCCAAATAATGTCGTTTGATTCCTCAAAACGCTCTTGGAAGGTTTCAAACCCTGTTTTGCCAAACTGGTTCCCGCAGGTAAAAACGGTCTTGTGAGTAGATTCCTCCACTTTTTCCACTTTGAAAGCATCGAGATGGATGACAAACAATATAATTATCCAATCCAGATCACATGGACCCACAACATCAATTAGAGCCTCCTATTTGTGCCCCTCCTAGATAGGGGAAGAAAGGCCTCAAGGAGGGTTCATATTGGACAAGGGGCAAGTGATAACCACCAAGGTGAAGCATGGCAACAAGAATCCAACCAAAAGCGGTCATACTAGAATAACCTTAAACATTAAATGAAAGCACTTGATTACAAAAATGGTTAATGTACCTCATATTTGATGACCCACCTTCTTCAGATGAGTAGGCTAGATGTAATAAAGCACTGGCCAGAGCATGGATGAGAGGAATCAGAGGATAGTTATCTTGTGAATCATCATAGGGCTTTTGGCTGGCAAGTTGAAACAATAGGACAAATATTTTCTCCTATGGGTTACCCACTTGGGTAGGTAGTGGACCGTGGTCACCAATGTCACCATTAAGGCTTCAGAAAATGCTGCATCAGACTTTTTACAGGTTGTGTTTCAAACCTTAAGCTAAGTTCATCTTCCGTAAATAAAGAAGATGAACCTAGCTTAAGGTTTGAAACATGGACTTAAAAATTCCCATGCAGTATTTTCAAGGTCCTGATGATCAATAATTTCTTGCAGAATCCATCCTTCCCTGCAGATGAATGAAGAAGTCTTCTTGCGTCCAGCAATACAAGTCTTGTTGGTCGTCTAATAACTAGTACGAGAAGCCAGAGGAGCAGAGATATGAGAAATCTACTGGCAACATAGCACATACACAGGCACTAAGAATGGACAGCTTGCACGAGGTCAAAGGCAACTTGCACACAACTCAAGACAACAAGAAGGAGATATGAAATAAGGATAAATAAAAGAAAATGACAGACAATCATGTCATTTGGAAGCAAAAGGAAAATACTCCCAGCAAGGAAGCACAGAAATACAGAAAACTCTCGTAGCAGAAACTCAAGACTTAATTGTTTTATTAGTTGCAATTAAGTCATTATCCATTTTGTCTAGGCTATTGATAGCTGTGAGATCAGTTGGTCATAAAACATTGCATGCAGAGACGTTCTCAAAGTTATGATGCTTTCCCCGCCTAATACCAAAAAAATCAAAGGCTTCACTAGCAAATATTTTCTTTTTATTGTTCAATGACAGGTTATCAATGCATGAAATAAAATTGCACTGTTGATGCTCTCCCAGAAGGGGCACTACACCAAAAGATTAAAAAATGATAAAAACAGTACCATAGCCATTTTGGCAGCAGAATATGTCCTGGGAGAACCTTAAGGGGATTTAGGGTCACTGAAAACCTATAAAATTTTCACACACAAATAGACAACCTCAAGCTCAGTTGCCAGTAACTTTGCAGCCAACCTCATGGGCAGCATAGAGATGGTGTTCTGGAGGACAATAAATCAGAAATAACATATTAAAGAGATGAACTGGGATCTCAAGAATCTAAAAGAAAGAGTGGTATAGTAACCAAATTTAGCCCCTTTTAAAAACCATTCCAACTCTCACAAATTTCGATTATCCTCTTACTCTATGCCTGCAATCCTTAGAATCCCTTACCCAATTCCACCTAATTAATGAGTCCATATCACAAAATGTCCTTTTTATTTTGTCTACTCACATTATGATATAATTTTCCTAAGATGTTAGCATTAACCCTTTCCACATTCTCATATTATTCATCCTTATATCAACCACTAAATCTACAACTGAAAATGAGGAAATCTTTAAAGAACATTAATTGAGCATATATATCTCATATATATCTCTATTTCTAATTATATCTTTATTTCAGCCAACTCAGCACAAATCACTCCGAATGGACTGCCTGATCTCAATTGGTGAACCTCAGCAGAAAATTTAATCATATTAGATGACGAGGTGCATAACTCAGTTTAAAATTATGTTTAATGCCAGCTAAAGGTTGTTATATTTTAGGCCTTCTTCTCAAATTGTATCCATCTAGATACTGTTGGAGCATAGGAGGAGAACAGAGACATAATCAACATAGCCAAAGCAATCTAGTTTTGAAAAGTTTTGCAACATTTTGCTACAGAAAGCTATGGATGTACTTTCATTGTGTTTCTGCACAAATTTACTAATATAATATACCCTGTTATTGTTAACAAAAATATTAACCATTTTAATAATTGAAAATATTATTAATTAGTAATTTAAAAGTAGTATTAGTAATATTATAAACAATATTAATAATAATACAATATCAATGAGATGCATAATTATGCATTAGAACCGTATTGGTTTTTCTCAAATACATGATTCTTCCATACCGAACGATATTGGTATTTGCATTTGAATTTGGTAATTGCTAAGGTATGAGAATGTATTTTTGTAAACCTTCATAAAACATAATGAGAATGAGTAGACCGATATCTTAAATCCTTCTTATCTAATGTATTGTTGTTTCAATCTTTCCTACAAGTTTAACTAAAATTTAAACATTTCAACAGCAAAGCAACACAAGTTTGTAAAGCACATTGCCTCAACTCCTAAGTAGCATAGGAGAAGCGTCCTATTGTGCATTCTCCTACACCCAGAGGGCAATACCCTTGATGAAACCCTGCCAAATTTTATGATGAAGTAGATCGCCCAAAGCCTTTATAGCCATAACATACAACGTTGGTGCAAATAGGCACCCCTAATTAATAGACCTAAAGATGTCCACCTCCTCTGACTTGACGCAGTTTATAGAGAGGCAGGCAGTGATGTCTACAAAGAAACATTTCATGGCACAGAGGTAGAAATGACCAAATCTCAAAGCTTTGAGAATCATCTAGATGAACAGGCATTCAACTTGATCATATGCCTTCTCAAAATCAATTTGATGAAAAGGACTATCAGACCCAAGCATTTGGCCCATTCCATGCCTTCCCAATTGACAATAAAATTGTGCAGGTTAAAAAAACAACCTTTGATAAAACCAATTTCCTCTAATCATTTTCGGAAGAATGTATCTAAGTTGCAAAGCAAAAAGCTTTAAGCCAAAATCTTGAATGTGACGACCACTAGCTAGTGATAAGACGGGATCGCTTCCTTTGGGAATAAAACTTAACCAAACCTTTGTTGACAAGTGCACCCAAGGATCTCTTCCAAACAATTTTCTTGTACACTCTTACGAAGTTCGGCCCAACAAATCCCAACGTTGTTTTGTAAAACTCATATGGGTATCCATCAAGGATTTTGTTAACTTGGGTAAGGTCAACTCGTAGTCACACAATCTTTCTTGTTTAGGAGATCATACACCTAGGTGCAATGTCAATGCAATCTGCATGGCCAGCTAACATTCCACCATCAACCCTTGTGACAAAAAACAGTTGAATAGTGGATAACACGTCCCTGTTCAATATACTCATGTTTAGTTACAACTTACCAACTTGATGAGGTTGAATACCTCTGGTAAACTGTGCGTTGTCATTGATATGTCCAACGTTTCAGGTGAACACTTCACCCATTTTCAGGGACATTAAGCTTTTCTGATGAAGTGAAGAGTGTTAGACTTGGTTAAATAGATGATGAAGTTAGATTATAGCCGTTAGAGGGGTGGGAGTGACAAGACTGATGATTCCAAAGAAATGAAATAATTATTAGAAAATGAATTCGGATTGAAGGAATCAAATAATATAAATTACTCAGATTATGGTAGTCAAATTTTTAATTAATTTAATATTATTTTGTCAAGAAATTATAAAAATAAATGAGATGATAATGATTTAGGGCAAAAATAAGTCAACGGTCAGATTTGAAGAATAATTATAAATATATAGATTTAACTAAAGAGGTTAAGTAAGAGTCAAATATATATGTAAGTTAATATAAATATTAACTTACTTGGCCATTGGTGGTCTTAAGCATTGCAAGTTGTACCCCTACCGTCGTCAAAGAAGATACGAGTTTTTGTTCTGACAACATTGTTCTGCCCATCCTTTTTTGTAATTCTTTCCAAGCCGACACTTAGATTAGACCAACTAAACCAGTGCTCAGAAAAATCATTTCGTCTAAAGTTATTCCAGTAATAAAGGACAAGTTAGGCTTTGAGTTCATTCCAGATCGTTCTTTCCATGGAGGAATACAAACATGATTCACTCCCGCTTTGTCTTCCTGAGAATCAATATTATTAAAGTATCTACAAATAAGCCAATCTGTTTATGGGAGTCAGTCAGCCAGCTAGTCCCAAAAGGCCGTTATCTCATCCACAGAACTAGGAGCATAAATGTTAGCGAAGCGAAGAACCCGCCATCAAAGGTTGAGCAACAGCTACACTACTCAAAGCAAAGGGTCAATCCCATGATAAATTACATGCATGGAAAACTTTGGCAAGACTAAAGTAGCCACCCCAACTCTGCCTATGCCATGATAAGAATGAAACACAGCAGCACTGGGCCAGATAAATAGTGACCTTTGTCAGTAATGAAAGGAATATACAACTTGTAAGTACATTTTTTAAACTTCCATTCGGCTAATGTTATCTGTTTAGGATGTTCTCTTTTGATATAACTTGTATGGGGAAACACTGTGCTCTTACACATTCTAGCTTTGTGCACTCACTGCCTCTTCTCCATCAATAAATGTAAAACGCATTCTCTTTAACTTGTATCCATCCATTTTATCCATAATACATATGGATGTGTCTAAGTTTTACGGTTGTGGATAAAAATCATTGAAGAAAGTTGATGCAGTATTATTCTCTAGATCCAAAATAGCCAGTAGGCTATAACCATAGTTGTGTTGCCATGTAAAGTCTTTTGTTGGCAGAAGTATATCAGTTCCAAATCATTTTTAAGCCCAGTTTAACTGCCATGTATAGTTTTAGGGAATGGAGGTGTACAAGTTTCTCAAAGCAGATGTAAACTCAGTCTTAACGTAGTCTTGAGTGATGAAAATATAGGATTTTCTTAAAGGACAAGGTACCAGACCTCTATACCCAGTCCGCTCACACCTGCAAACTGCTATACCCTTGTTGATGATGGATGCATATCCATCTGATAGTATTGTGAATCAAATATAGCCTGTGGCTTCAAAGAAATGGGTAGCTTCAAGCTCTGGTGACTCCCAAATCTTTTTAGTCACACACATAATTAACTATATAAGAGTTATTAAATTTTTTACATAACTCAAAAGTTGTTGCAACCTGCAGATTAGAAGCAACACAATCTTCTCAATGCCAGAAATGGATGCTATCTCCACAGCCCAAAGACAATGAAGAATCATGTAACTACTGTGAATGTTTATCCTCTTTTCAATGGAAGCTAATGGCATAAAACACAGAGTTTATAAAAAATGTTTTCTTCTACCTGAAAACACCCCAATAATCCACTCCCTCATACCGAACAGAGAGACCCAGACAAAGAGACTGGACCAAAGAAATCACTCCCTGAATCTATACAAGTTACCCAATGTAATCACAGCACCCAACCACAGCAGGAAACAGGTTATTAGGGAACAGCCAAGCAGCAACAAGTTAATTACATGCAGTGATCTTCACTTGACCAGATCCAATCACCTGGGGCAGTCAAAATCCCCTGGACCCTGCTCATATAAGATAAGATTCCCCGTCAGTACGACGTCTGAGTAAATCTCAGGGGTTCCTGCTTTCTCCCAACAATCAGGAAGTCAATTTCCGTGTAGTCATCAAGTGCATAGGCAGCCATACCCAATGCATCCGAGACTATAGTCAAGTCAGAGAGCTCAAGCTCTACGCTTGATTTTATGGGTCTTTGTTCTCCCATGTCTATTATGTATATACACCCTATATCTAAGATAGATGCAAAAATCCAATTGGAAAATATCAGGGAAAAAAAAACCACACAAGCAACAATGACAGAAAACTCATCCATCCAAACACACACAAACATCAATTTGCCCTTTTTCCCTACCTGGTAGATGAAGTACTGGCAGTGATCATCAGTTAGGGCCTGAGAAGACTTGATGATCTGGTGGAGGTCAGTATCCATGAGATCATAAACCAGATAAACATCCCTGAAATTAGACCTGCCAACAGGGGTCATGATGTCCTTCAAGGAAATTATGTTATCATGGGCGAGCTGCCTGAGAAGCTTGATTTCCCGAAGTGTCCTCATGGCATCGATCCGGTTCTCGAAAACGTTGCCGATCTTCTTAATAGCCACTTTCACGTTGGTCTCTGTGTTTTTAGCCGAACACACAATCCCGTAAGCACCCTTCCCAATGGGCTTGATGGGAATATACTTGGTGTCTATCTCAAACGTGTTGCGCCACATGGAATAGTAGTGCTTCCCCTCTGCAGCAATCCCATTCGGAGGATCCACCTTGATGGCCATCCCTGATCCCTCCAATCAAAAAATATTAAAAACCAAATTACAAACTGACAAGATGGATACTCAACAAATATACCCAAAGCAGAACAGAACAAAGATGGATACTCGATCCTGTAGGCAGAAGCCACAGGGCTAAGTAGAAGAGGTGGATGCAGCAGCAGGGAAAAGAAGTGGGCAGCAACAAGAAACAGAGATATATTTTGTGTGTATATGGATAGGGCTACCCATGATTTTGGCAGGCAGTATTTAGGCGAATATGCGGGATTTTGTTTGGATGGGAAAGATGGGGCGACAGGTGGATGGATATGCTGCGTTGTATACCTATGATATTTGTGGACCTACGATCTCCTTTCCATTTGTTTTGCTGGCTTTAATTGTTATTCTTAATATTGTGCACAGAGATATATTTTATTAAACAGGTAACAACAAATAATGGCCAAACATTTTGCAGGACCTTTTCCATTAATATCAGAGACCCACTTGACTCAGAGACCAATTTTACTGAATCAAATATCAAAGTGGAAGTTAAGCTGGTTGCAGTAAAGTCCCAACATAGCCTAACCAAGATGTTAGGATGGAAAGTTATTTGGCAACAAGGGTGTTAGGCTTGAGAAATTTCTATATTTTTCTTCAAAACTATTTTGGCTTCTGGTCAAAGGCACGTGGAGGAATATGTTACACATCCCAAGGTTAAGAAGTGGGTTGGCAGTGGGCACACCAATAACGTGACAACATATAATTGTTGACTTTGTTTCAGGTCCATGTTTTTTATCATGATCATCTTTCATTTTCACCCTCCGAATACAAGAATCATTCAATGTCCAGAAGAATGCCTTGAACTATGATGATGGTGCAACTGTCCAGTTATGGTGTAAGATTTTCCACATTATGGTATATAATTTTTATACATCAGACATGATTTTCCTTATTATGGTATATAATTTGTATACATCACAATGATAAAAATAGTAAGTTAAGCAAAGTGGTTAAACGAAGACAAAGATATTATTAATAATATTAGTTTGCTGGAGTAAGAGAATCATACCATATTGATTTTTGCATTTTTACTCCTAAAAATTTTCTAGGTAGATTTACTTTAGATTAAATTAAGACAAAGATATTATTAATAATATTAGTTAAGTGAATCCTACCATATTGATTTTTATAATTGTATTTTTCAAAAATCATTTATACTTTTAGTTAGGAGAATTTTTTATTTAATAAAAAATTAAATTAAATTATTTTTTACATTTAAATTTTTATTATAAATGATTTGGAAAGAAGATTATCAACATTGATCTGAGTAAATAAAACATAATTAATAATGAAAAATTTTAAGTTTTCTTGGTATTTCTTTTTAACATTAGTTTCATTAAAATTTAGTAAATTTTGATGCTATGTTATTTAAATGTTGAAAATCAATTTTATTGCCATGGTATTTTGCAAGCACTTCAAGGTTTGTTGAGGCTTATGAATCTACTTATGCCATTTAATATTGTAAATGTTAGTAGATTTCTTCATTTTTAGTTAAGATTCATGGATTACCACTTAATTGGTTTATGTTATCTATTTAAAGAACATGGAAGCTTATTTGTTGTTGATTGATTATGAAAACTCATGTGAGGAGTTGCTTGAGGTTGTTGACTTGAGTGGAAATACTCTATTTGTCAAACATGTTTTATGCTAGATTTGACTTATCTAATTTTAGTTATGCCTCATTAGAAAAGGTCAAAATCATTAGCTAGTTATCCCACTTTCTTTCTTTTTTTGTAAATTAGGCGGGACCTTTCTATTTGCTATTTATAATAAAAGAGCAGGTGACAAAAAACATAATCCAAACGGTGGCCTCAACCTGCCCGTAGGAAACCAGGTCTGTTGGCCACCGATAAGCGTGAAAAGCATTCCAAAACTGGAATTGTTTCATTTGTTTGTACCTAGCAAAAGTTATATGTCTGCCTACATTCTTTCCTACCTGCTGATTACTTCAGGAAAATTCATATACATATTCACATTGCATTAAAATAAAAAACTGAAATAGAACTATTGCTGGAGAGTCTTCTCTATACGACTTAGCCTGTTATCCATTCTATTAATGCGGTCCGTTACTTGATACTGGGTAATCTTATTGTGTTGCAATTGGTCCTGGATTTCTACCAGCAATTCTTGAATGCTTGATTCCTTCTTGAACTGTCCTGCCTTAATAAGACCTAGATGAAAACTCTGCATGGCTTTTGCTATGAGGCATTTAACAATCCAGTAAGTGTGAATAGTTTGATTAAAGAGTGTGAGCCGGCCTCGAGTGTTACCCGGGTCTGTAATAAAGTCTAAAATCTCTGCCTCAACCTCATTATTCTCTGGTTCTGTCTGAATATCTCTCTCCCAACCTCTTATTTCTTGACGCACAGTGGAGGAGTTTCCCAAGACGTAATTGGCTACAAGTGTTTCCAAGTGTTCCTAAGTAGTCTTTCGACCACGCGTCTGTGGAATATGTTCCAACTGCATCTGCTGCTTTCCGCGCTCAGATTCTGACCGTGTTCTTCGTTTCCCCATGAGCGTATGAACTCTATGAAGTAACAGAGAACTGCAGGATGAGTGCATGAAAGAATTACTGTCAGTGACTAGTCCAACAGGGTAAGTGCAGGACTTATATCTATTTGTGTTGTGAGAAGCCAAATATAGATAGGGATTGGACTCATTTGGGATAAGCGAATGACTTCCTGAAGATCTGAGCGCGTCCAACTTCTGTCGAGAGAAAAGGTGGCTGAACTGGGCAGGAGAATCAACTGGAGACAGAGTCGGTTTCTTTACAGCAGAGGTAAACAAGCACAACGAAAACAGTCTTCTGGGTTTAGATATGACATGGGGACTAGAAATACGAGGTAGAGGACGACAAGTCCTCTTCAAAACTCTGTCACAAGCACTAAACTTAGGAGGGAGGATAGAGTGAGAAACACGCTCACAGTCTCTCTTTCGACTTAACTGGTTCGAAAAAACAAACATGCAAACCTTACATTGACAATTCTGATGAATTTCAGAGGTAAAGATCCCTATCCTACCGAGACTATTGACAGAAGACATGGATTTCGCCTCCTGAGTGCAAGGGTCTCGAAAGCAAGGAGGAACAGGGCTTAAAAAAGAAATGTAAAGACAAAAAATTATGTTTAAAACCCAACCTATCAGGATGGCAATGCGTCTTGCCCAGTCCAAGCTTAAAACCATTTGCAGAAGAAAAGGGATAACAGATACATACCCTGGTCGAGTCTCAAGGTTTATGAAATGATCAAAGCCCGGCGTCCTCCTCTGCAGGCTCCAAGCGTTGGCATGCAAACAAAGCATGAACAATTGGAGCGCAGGAAGGGGCGGCCTTACCTTAACTGCATCCTTCTCTAGTGTCTCTGACACTCCAGGCTGGCAATGGTGCGGAAACATCATGAGAATTAATACCCCACACTTCATTGATCACGAGTGACGGCGAGCCATCAACCTTATTGATTACCGGAAGGCCGAATGGGGGCCAAGTGGCCGTTCCGTTCTGCATGTTGTACACCCCGATCGGGGGGGCTAGTTATCCCACTTTCAAAGCAAATTGTCTAACTCATAGATTTTATGAGTTGAGCAATTATCTCCTCATCATTTTCTGATTTGTTGTGTTTTAGAGGGGAAAGGGAATTAACCCCTTAGAGTTGGTTTCTCTACATTTTCAAAAGGGTATAATGCATGCCCAATAGGCTAAATTGATATAATGGACATTAATAAGATTCTCTACATTATCAAAAGGTATAATGCATGCCCAATAGGCTAAATTGATATAATGGACGTTAATAAGATACTTCCTATTTAACCTCCCCTTCAAAATTCAATGCTTCAATTTTTTATAATCATCATCAAATTTTGATTTCTTTGCAAAACAACAAAACACTATATAGGAGGAATGAGAAGTTATAATATTGGAGAGCATACGTGTGCACTTGAAATAAAGAAGAAAAAAAATTCAAGTAGTTGGATCACTGCATCTATCTCTTAATATCAACCATCAACAACCTCAAGGTGTAATTGTCTCCCCTGTGTTTTTTATATTTTTATCCAATATTTTGTCCATTATTATCTAGTATTGTTGTATCATATTTTTTGGGTCCACCTCACCATTAACATGCCTAATGTTGTGTCAAACTCAAAGTAATTTGTAAAAAACATATATTTTTGCCTCGAGAGTGAGCAGGTGCTTTACAACCTAGTATAATGGAGATATTGTCACATACATAGGTAACACTTACATACCAATTTCAAAAAAGATATAAATCTTATAACAAATAATATTAATAATATTAACCCCCCTACATCAGGTGATTACATATGTAAGTAGGAATGACAAATTCAAGGATGTCATCACCTCCCCCATGGAGCGAGGTTGATGTATCACCCTCTTGCTCCACGAGAACTGATGTGGTTTTATTACAAAGCATGCAGATTAATGGTTTCAGGTAGGTTTTCATGGATGAAGCCATGGGTTGTATAGTTGTGATGATTGTCATATGCAACACAATGCTCCTCTCTGCAATCTAGCTCTAGGTTGTCATGGCATTCAGGCCCTCTAATATAGTGGCAATCAGTCCCATTATTCTTGCTAATAGTTAAACTTCTAAGCAGCTACCTAGATGCGGAATTTCCTTACATGCAGTTTCTGTCCTCTATATGTGTGACAATTTCTCAGTAATCATCCAACTTTGTTGGCAAGTTTCCATTCTCTTCCTTGGATTTTTACACATCTATATTTTTCTCTAGTTTACATCCTTTCTCCTTTGATTATATTTTGTTCACTCTGCTTTCCCCTTTGTCTTTTCCTGGGTTCTCTCGTCTTGTTGCATTTTGATGAAGTGGTAGCGATGGTTCATTAGAGAACTCATAATTGTCAAGGGGATGGGGGATGAGGCTTGCAAGGGGGTTTTTAGGTGCATACACATGCGGAGACCTTGCCCCTCATCTACCATGAGAAAATTCCTCAATAAATAAAAGACCTAGCGGGCAAGGTAGAATCTAATTTAATGGGGGAATGAAACTTTTTGTCTGACTCTAAAATGGTGTATGTTGTGGTTGTGTAGGTACTAGGTGATAGCCACACATATGGTAGGGAAAATCAATATATGCATACCATTGATCTATAATGGTGTATGAAGGCTCTTCTTTGTAGGGTCTTGTTGAGTAGGAACAACATAAAAGATGAAATTCTCCTTGTTTTGGATGATGTGGTGCTACAATTAAAGGAAATAAATGCATGATTAATGCATATTGAGAAGGTTGTCATACAAAGCATTGAAATAAGTTGCCCTGGTCTTGATGCTTCGGATCCAACTGAGATCAATGCCTCTACTTCCACCTAGTCTTCTTACGGTCATTTACTTGCTATTAATTTTAGTTTTCAAAAGAAAGACTAATAAGGCTAGTAGGATTAATTTAGATAGCTTTCATGGGTAGTTATAGTCTAATGGTTCTCATGAAGCCCATAGTCTTCTCCACTTTATTTTGTATGGCCTTGTTATACTTATGGATAGTTTCTTTTGAGCATTGATAAACTTATGTTTTATCAATGGCCTGCTTTCCCAGATGGCATGTTAATGATAGACAATAACGATTGACTTGTACAACTCATTATTTACTAATAGAGTTATATATATATATATATATATATATATATATATATATATATATATATATATATATATATATATATATATATATATATAATTTTTTTCACGGGAGGTGTGGTAGGAATGGGAGGGGTTATCCTATGCCCCGATGAAAAAATCAAGACAAAATACGCTTGGGGATTTTGAATAGCATCCAACAATTAGGTTGAATATCTAGAGCTTTAGCAAGGATTGGAAATAGTTTTGGGAAATAAAATCACAAAAAAAAACAGTTTATGGAGATTCAACGAGTCATATGTTAGATGTGGAAAGCCAAAGAATTGAAAAGTATAGTTTATCCCCCCATCCTACTAAGGATCCTTTCGAAAATAGGAAATTTTGAGCAAATCAAGTTCTATCATGTGTTTAGACAAATGAACGTAATGGTAGACTCTCTAGCTAATAAAGAAGTAACATTGGAACAAGGGAAATTAGAAGTGGATCATGAGGCATTATACAACTCACCCATTCCATGAGCATTGAAAATATTGACTATGGTCTATATAAAAAAACAATGGCCTTCAAAGCTAAATAAATGAACAAGGTGACAAGGCAAATCTTGTCCGCACACCTCCATCTTCTGGCACATGGGTCATAGCTCGAGAGCCTACGCATATTAATAAGGATGGGGGGCTTATATTAATGCTCGAGTTACATGGTTTGATAGGAATAAACCTTTGTCTCAATCACTCAACCACCTGGCATCGTGAGGCAGTGAACCGAGAAAACACGTAGCTTAAACCTTCAATGCAAAAATGATGGAAATTATATATACAAGTGTGGGACACCTTAACCTTGCTTATGTCTTCATTGTTCTGCATAATGTTGTTGATTCTCTTATTCCTTCGTATCATGCCACTGACATTCCACAATGCATCTCGAGATTCAAGCATGGATATGGTATTTTTTCTCCATGATAACTTCGAGAGGCATCTTAGGAGAAGGCATCGATATATATTATGTTGTTTAGCATTCCAGCTATGCACCGCATTCTTGTTGAGCGTTCCAATCCATGAACAGAGGTGGTCATCACTCAAATAATCTTGATTTGTGGAGCATCACATTTTAGAGATGACGAATTTGGGAGATAAATATCAAGATGATGAACTAGTTAAAACACACATATTTTTGGCATGACTGCTTGAATCGAACAAAGGATTGTTGCATACCCTCCAATACAAGAACATTGTGGCAGAGTAGGAGCGCAAAATTTGTCAACTTCTCATGAACACCAAGCACAAATAAATGCAGGGGAGAATGGAACAGTTCATGTCGGAAGTTCACATTGAACTAACGGCTCTAGACATTTGTGTAGTTGAGCTTGAGGATAATTCCAGTGGTGGGGACCTGTTCAATGTGGGAGCGATTGGTACCAATGGAGAACTTGAGAAGAATAAGCCCAGATGCACCAGGGAGACTTGAACCACCAACTAAGCATGGGGATATAGTTGCATGGAGAGGTTGGAAGATTAGGAAACTGCTCTAATAAATAATCATGCTATCTTTTTTTTTAATTATGATGAAATGTAGATTTATAATGTTTTCAGGAGATTTTTGTCGAATATATAACTAACATATGTTTAGAACAATAGGTAAAGTTGCCATAAAAACATATTTTCCATGTTCGAGAATTCTAAAAGCAATATTTATTTGGAACATGAAGAAGTAGGTAAGGGTTCTGGCCCAATTTCCAGTTTTTCTTTCAAATATAAAAATCAATACTCGTTTTTTTGAAAGAAAAAAGAATCACAAGTGCAACATTGTACATTCTATATAAGGAATATACACATACTATCAATATAAAATATTCACAAGTACAACATTGTATATTACATATAAGGAATATATCTCTTTTTTTTTAACGAAAAAAGAATCACAAGTGCAACATTGTATATTCTATATAAAAAATATACACATATTATCAATATAAAATATTCACAAGTACAACATTGTATATTACATATAAGGAATATATGTATATTATCAATATTGTCAACATTTGTCATGCTACTTGTGAAAATTGAACTTGGGCGAGGAGGATTCCATTCCTTCCTCCCAACCACCCAAAAAACCCCAATTAACATATTAAATGTTAGTCAATATATTTGATCATTTGGGTGTCTAATAGATTCAAATTTAAAATGATTGTTAATAAATTACAAACCAAACAATCCATCATAAAAATCCTTAATTACAAAAAAAATAATTTTCAAACTTATTTATTTATTCTCCACCTTATAAACATTTTTAACTATAAAAAAATGTATCTATATTATCCCATCCCAAGCAACTTGAAAATTCACACAACTGTGAAACTTTTAATTTGACACATAAATTTATATAAACCTAAATTAAAAAAAAAGGAAATAATAATAAATATTGAATTTAATAAATAAAAATGAACTTATGCCACAGGGAAATTATAATATAAGAAAAATAAAAAAATATATTAATTAAGAAAAAGAACAATGGCGTCAACTTATAAACTTACGCTTTTAGGGCAACATTTATATTTACAACACTTTAACATTTATTTTATATATAAAACAATTCACATCAAAATTAAACACTCAAAATCCTAACAAAAAGTCAATTCTCCCGTGATATTGAAATTTGAGGTAATCGGTACAAAGTCTTTCTTATTGGTAGCAAGATAATGATATAATTTTTGGAAACAACGTTGTCAATTCCTCGTATATTATTTTTCAAACCTTAAACTCCAAGCTATAGAAAACATATTTTCACCTTGACAAATGTCAAAAGATATTCACTCTCATATGAATTATATGTGGTCTTAATCAACATTGAAGAGATCGAAACACATACGCAAAGCATGCCATATGAAACTCATTCATATGGAATGGGTCCTTCTAAGGGAATGGACCTTGAATAAACTTGAAAATACACATCTAAATATACTTAGAACTTTAATGGTACCTCTAAATGTAACGGACCTTGAGTAGACCTTTCAATGGCATGGACCTAGAAATAGACCTGGTGGAAATTGGAAATGGGCCCACTAAGTGTTAAAATTTCATTGAAAAGCTTAAGGGAATCCCAAAATTTGGCATTCCCTTCACATGCTCTAGGAGAAAAGCAATGATGCATGCAAAACAAATATTAATTGAGAAAATCATGGCATGTGGCCCAATCACAAATCCTCATAAGTATTAGTTTCTTTTTTTGGGTGTGAAAGATGGAGTTTTTATTCAAGTGTTTGGAGTTATTTTACTTTCAATTTTTTATTTAACGAAGAGAGTAAATTTGTTTTTCATAGTGGTCATTAGTTTTTTTGAGCCAATGGATTATATTTGAACACATGGTCTCTGAACTTTAATTCAAAGGAAGAGATGCATTTCAGTCACTTCTGTCTAAGTTAGACTCTTCTACATCCCTATAAAACTATGGGATGAAAAGACTTTTGAAGTGATCAATAATAAGCTATGGAGATTTATAGGAAAAAGTTTAACCAAGATCAAGCATGTACTTATGCACTCAAACAAGGCATCCCTAATACACTAGAACTACAAATTGATAGCTAGAATCGTGTGTAACTGCTCGATTATGAGCAGTTTTCATGGGTTTCATTTCAAAAACTTTGAACTAAAGGAGAAAACATCCTCGACTCACTTTCCAACCAATGAAAATGCAAAAGTTAGCAATGCACAAGTTAACTCAAGTGAAAACAATGTTTCAATGTTGGATCCTTCACTCGAATAAGTCTTTGCTAAATTATAAAAATAAATCCCCCTTCTCTCCTTAAAGGAAAATTGAGAAACATAGATTTGGGAAACAGGGCATTACCAAAATATGCATCTAAGGAAAAATGACCTCTACTAAATGAGAACTTCACCTTCATCATATGCAAGGAGTAAAAAAGGATCTTAAAAAAGTTCAAAAGAAGTCTTTGAAATAAAATTAAGAACAAAAGCTTGAAGTCAAAAGTTCCCCAATAAAATGAAGATCAATCTCTCATTCAAAAGGAACATCAGAATCACAAGGTTGACGCACATATCATTCTCTTTGAAGACCCCACAAAGGATGTCCTAGTGATTAAATCCTTTTTTTCAAATTGGTGATTGAAATTGAATTACGCAGGAATATTTTCGAGTTTTTTTGGGGCACTCCACTCCTTCACAGAAAATAGAAAAGAAAAATATATTTTCCCTTTCTTCGATGTTTCTCATAAGAGAGAGATCCAAGAAGGAGCTTAGATAATGTGAGACTATAAGAAACAAAGTGTAACACCCTCTTCCCACATCTCCCCAAGTAACCGGGCAACCGGGGTAAATATGCGACAAGAGGCTACTATAATGAGATTCAACCACCTAGGAGACCTTAAGAAAGTGGAACCCTGGGTCACACTGACCTTTTGACCTCTTTGAGCCATAGACGTAGGTACAAGCTTGCAAGCCAACGTCTAGAAGGCTATAGACGCAAACATAACACTACATGCCAGCATCCAGGGACTCAATTCCTTAGTTCTATGCCAACGTCGTCGTGATTTGAGCCACCTTTTCAGGCCCATACCCAGTGTCTATCTAGAACTTCATGAAAATTTTAGAGATGAGAAATAACAACAGGACAATGATACAGAAGCAATCACATATGTTACACCATTTTTTGGTCATCTAACCTATTATCATTAGATGGATCCAAGTACACCATGTAAGACCAATTTTACCCTAAGTAAAATCGCTTTCACTATAAAAATAACTTAGTAAACCACCTTTATTAAGTTGTTTATAGTCTAAATAAGAAACCTCATGAGGAAATATTAAATAAATCTACATTTGTTTGATTTTCCTCAAGGAATAATTAATTAAACAGCAGTTTGATTAATATTCCTGGTTATATTTAACCCAAAACAAGGAAATTAATTAGATAAATCATTATTTATCTTATTATTTCCTAAAGTATAGTTATTTAAACCTTATTTAAATAATATTATTTGTTAAATATGACTAAATCACTCATAAATAATTAAATAAATCATTATTTATTTATTAACCACATCCTTAAAATGATAAATAAATCATTTATTTATTTATTATTTACAAATAAAGGGATTTAACCCAAGTCAAATTCCTTTTCCCTCCAACAAATATAATAAAATATTCCATAAAAGTTGGATCTTGATTTGGTTAATAATATTTTAAGTATGCACCAATATCTAGACTAACTCAATATTTTGTTATAAATAGAAGGGTTTTTCCATTCATTTACCACCTTTTGTTACGTAAAGATCACTCTGGATCTTTACTTTTGGTCTGACTATTGATCCACCATCATAGTCATATTTTGCTACCATTTTTGTCTGGGTTTTCTACACCATCAAGAGAGAGGAATTTTAGATCTGAAGTGTTGAGGACTTACAAGAAACCATCCCATTGAGGAGGACTGGGAACACCCTCCTGTGTTTTCCTTCCAGGTGCCCTTAATACAAAATTTATTCAACATATTCTTGTCTTGTCTATTGGATGCATGGAGTAAATCTTGTTTTTCTAATGTTTAATGTCTTATAATGCATAGATCTAGATTTTTGCAGCATTTATCTTGATCACCTAACTGCAGATCTGAAGATATTGGCAGCCATCTTTGTTGTTAGGGTTGTTTGTTATGCACAGCTAAAGTGGTCTTTTTTCGTGCGCTTGGAATTAAGATTCATACTAACAACTGGCGACTCCACACGGGTTTACGATTACGACCACTGTCGTTTTTCTGATCCTTGCATATCCAGCTGCTTCAAACCCTAGGATTTCTCTTCAACCCCTTGTTTTTGCTTTTCTTGATGTTGTTTTTAACCTATAAAACCCTAAAACGATAAAAATTCTAACTTATGTGTGTTTTCGGACCTATTACGCAGGTGACAAACATCATCCGAGCTGAGACGACAATTTTTTCTGAAATCTGCCGCTGAGAGTGTCGAAAGTGCAAGTCGCACTTTTTGGCCCAAAAACTGCGACCTGGAGCTTCAAGAAGCAGGAATCAGCCCAAAAACTACGATCTCTACTGAAAACAGGTCAGAAACTGCGACCTGGATTTTCTGCAGGGATTTTTCTGAAAGTTTTTTGGGTTTGTCTGAGCCTCTGTTCAGGGTTTTTTGACCTCCGTCTCCACCTGTTTTGGACCTATACTTGTTCTGTTTTGCTCAACTAAGTGGGAACCTAGCCCCCTAGGGCTTCAGTACCCTCCACTTTTTATGGAAGAGTTTTTGCTGTTGCAGGTTGTCTGAAATTTCAGAGTCTTCAGCCATTTTTCAGATCTGATACCTCACCTTCAGATTGGCTTGTTATCCATCCAAAACACCTCATTTAGCTTTGTTTGGGTTTTCCTCTAGGGTTCACTCCGTTTGCCTCCTAGAGATACTCTTTCGCCACCTCTTTTTACAACATTTTTTCCTCTAATTTGTTGTTGTTTTCTGCACCACTTTCCAGCAGATTTTGTCCTTTAGATCCCTGTCCCTCCTGACCTTAGATCTATTGGCTTTTCTAGTGTGTTTTGATTAGTTTTTTACTCACCTATAGACTAGTTGTTGAGAGGCCCGCCTCCTTAGGTTTAGATTATTGCATCATTAGCTATTTATTTTCTGTTTTTGCAGGCTTATATACTGTCATTTGCAGCTATACAACACACTTTTTCTTTTTCTCTACAAACGTCTGGGTTTAAAAATTAAAATTTAGACACTTTACACACACACCCTAAGAGAAAAATGGCTTGGTTAACACCGCCAAGCAAAGACTCTAAAACATTGAAATCAACTGATCCTGCACCTCTCTGCCCTTGTTACGACATTGTAATCAGATGATCCTGCACCTCCCTGCCCTTGTCGGTCTCTTTTTCCTTCGTGCCGTGTTTGTGTCGTCATCGTTGCGCCACCAAGGTGTTTATCCTAGAGACTTCTTGGCCTTCATTCTTAGTTTCCGGTAGAAATACTTACTCCTCTACGTAGGATTCGAGTTAGTCCTCCACCGAGTCTGCACTCTGACTCTTCTTCTGGTCCATTGGGTTCTCCTTCTCGTTCCACCGTCGGTTCTCCCCCTATCACCTTCACCATGTCTGGTGCAGGACCTAATACTGGTGGTAACCCCGGCCCTCGTGCTGGGAATACCACTAGTGGGACCGCAACGGACACTGCCCCAATTGCGCCCTTGCTCCCCTTCATGGCAGGCCTTAGCCTCCCCGATTTTGACCAGTTGATAAACGACCCTATACACCATGATGCTAGTTGGCCTGCTATGCCAATGAAGCTCCCTTCCGACATCCCAAAGTTTGAAGGCCTTGCTGGAGAAGATCCTTCAAATCATGTTCGATCTTTCCACATGTGGTGTTCGTCTAACTCCATTACCAATGACTCTGTCCATCTTCGGTTGTTCCAACGAATGCTTACAGGTGAAGCTTCTAAGTGGTATGTTGATCATGCCCCTTCCTCTCATACCACCTTTGCGACTCTTGCCCGAGATTTTTTGTCTTACTTCCAGCTTCCCCTTTGTTATGACACTGGTACCGAACTCTTGACTTCTTTCTGTCAATCGTTAACGACCCGCATTTCCGATCATGTCCACGAATGGCAAAGAAGAAAGAGCCTATGTCGAGCTCCTACTTTCGAAGACCGTGTCTACATGGACAGGTTCCTTAGATCTCTTTTGCCACCTATCGGAAAAGATGTTGCATCGCACTTTCCTCAAACCAAAGAAGCTGCTCTCCAAATTGCATTAAAATATGACCTGATCTACGCTCAATCGGGTTATGTTTATACCGTTCTACCTGATCTTCCCAGGCCCGGTGCTGCCAATGCACCAGGGGCATCTCACGCTCCTGACGGTATCGTTGGATCCCTCTCTAATCCGTATGCTCAACCTCCTAATAGCTATGGTTTTCCTTAGGGGGGAGCCAGCACCTCTTGCACTTTTCCCCCTCTCGGTAGCACGTATCTAGGATATGACATACCTCCTCTTTTTTCCCAACCTCCTGTTTACCACACTGTTACCCAACCTCCTTATTATCTGTATCCACAGCCTGGTGCTCCAACTCCTCCAGCATTATCACCTCTTCCTCCCTTGCCTTATCAACCCCCGCAACAACAACCACCACCCCCTCAGGGGCAGGTGTATGCACCGCAAGGCGTAACTAATCCTCCTCCCTCAAAAAATAAGAGGAAAGGCACTCAAAATCAGTCTTCTCCTATTAATCCTAGACCTAATCCTCAAAATAATGCTCCTAAAACTACTAACCAGCAACAGGGCACCCAGCCCAAGTAGGACAGGCCTATTCACACAAACAAGCCTTGTTCTTGTTGTGGTGTTTACGGTCATTACACTCATGATTTTCCTCTTTTACCACAGATGCGGCAACTGTGGGAGTCTCAAGCAACATTGCGAGGACAACAAGCCACCCCTTTTATCCCTCCCAGTCCTACACCTAGTCAACTAGCTGTGCTTACCGATCCTTTCCCTCAGCAAGGATTTGTGGCTACCCAACCACCTGAAGGTCAAATGGCCACCCAACCTCTTCCATCTGGTACCTCCGATTATCAGATTCTCATGATGAATTATGTTCCCAGCTCATTGAATGTTTGCATGATGCAATCATCTCGGGCTGCTCTCAAGCGGCCCGCTTCAGCTAGTCAACAGCCTCCTCGACCTCCGCAACCTGCTCCTAGCCCTTTGATTCAACCTTATGGACCTCCTCCTCTTGGCCCTTCAGTCGGTACTCATGAGCCTCCTTACCCTCCTGGAATGGTTCCTTCAGGCCTTAACCATTTAGGAGCCGTCCTGCCTAGCCATTACCCCTCTGGTCAGATACCGTTCCTAGCTCCCCCACCAGGAGTCTACACGATACTTGTCATGGCCACCCTCTCTTTTCCTAACCTGACCCTTGGGATTCCCGTTTGGTACCTTGATCCTCCAGCCGCCACCCCGCCTGGTCAACCCAAACGTTATCTTGCTTTGACCCCGGTTCAACCGGTCCCCATGACTTCTCCTGCTGCAACAGTGCCTTAGTCACCTCAACAGGAACCACCTCCTGTTGCAATCGTTTCGGGTAAGAAGGGCAAAGCTTGCAAGGGGCCATCAAAGGACAAGGCTGCCCCGATAAACCCTGCCCTTCCTCGGCCTCCAAAGAATACCATCTAGTGTGCTTTGTGTGATGTTGTCAGTCACGCCACCCATACTTGTCCAGAGTTGCCTCACCTTAAGTCCATGGTCAATGAGACGTTTCCGGAGTCTGATATCCTAGAGGTATATGTCACTATACCCGATTCAGTCCCAAAACTCAAGTCTTTTCACACAAATCACCCTTGTGCTTTGTGTGATTTCCATGGCCACTATACTCACCTCTGTCCCCGCCTTGAAGAGTACCTCTCCTCTTTGGAAGCGGTTCGCAAATTCAAGGCCAAGCGCAACGAGTCCACCACTCCCTTATTTGTGCATTTTGCTTCGAAAAAACCATAGGACACGAATGCTCCCATTGACATTCCCTCTCTTGATGTCGAGATGACGAAGCCCTCGTCCACCATTTTCTACCTATCATCATCCATGAGACCCTCGATGGAAGTCCCCTTGGAGACTTCCCCTGATGTTTCGCTTGACCTCCCTTCAACGATCACCCTGGGCTCAACATCGATAGATCCTTTATCTGCTTACTCTTCTGTCACCACTTGTGACGATGCACATGTGAACCTCTCTTCTCATGATGATGAGTCAGGTAGCTTCGCCGCGTCAAATGGTCTTTCTTCCACCAGTCAGCCCATCTTCTATTACGATGACGACATTATGGAAGTAGTCACCACCCCTGACTTTATCTATTCCCCCTTACATCGAACCCATGCATTCGAACCACATACACCTTGTGGCCATTACATTGACACCCAATGTTTGGGTAAGGGGGCACCCATATTTGAGAGACTAGGAGAAGAAATTATCCACAACTCTCCTAGTGTATCTGGTCGTGTCGACTCTAGTACCATTATTCTTCCACATTTAGAAGAACCTCTAGAGTCCCATATCACTTCAGGTCACTCTAGGGATGATACCCCTCATCATTCCTTCATCTTACATAAACAACCTAGTCCCTTCGACATTGTTGTTGACCAACCAATGAGTTTTATGGGAGAGCGCCAGTTCATTATCTCCAAATCCTCTCTTTGGGATAGTGACACCATGTATGCCAATCTGGAAACTTGAATTCTATTTGATTCATATATGCAGTACCAAAAGAGATTGGTAATCCTCCATTCCCTTTCTCAAACTGCATAACCATAACGAAAACAAATGGCGCACCACATCATTAAAATGTGTTTAGCTTCCCCTTTTTTTCTAAATACATTTTTCATGACCACAACATGCTTAGGGGCACCTATGTCCGTCAACCATAAAAATCCCAGATCTCAGCCAAAAACAGCACTGAAACCCCCTTTCTCTGACAGGTCGCACTTTTCAGGTCATTTCCTGGGACAGGTCGTAGTTTTCTGCCCAGTACCTGCTACTCAGGTCGCAGAACAGACCCCAAAAAGTGCGACTTGGCCTGTTCATAAGCTCTGTGTACCTAAACTGAACTCTCAATCCACTGAAATGAAAGAGTAGGATTAGGCCTCTTACCTGCAACTGACAGATCTCAATTCCAATGATCGGTTTGTCTGCTACGATCGTCGCAAGATTTAGGGCCTTCTCTCCTCTCTGCATTCACCACAGCTCCACATGAAAATGAGTGAATTTGGAGATAAAATGCCTTATTAAAAGAGAAAACCCTATTTTTCTTTCGCCTACTGTGGCCAAACCGTAGCTCCGTTTACCAAACCGTCTATACCATTGGAAAGCTCTCACCGAGCCCTCAAATGGGTACTTGTTATTTTTTAGTGATTTGATACTTCACCACGACACATTTTTTCCAAGAAGCGTCACTTCACCCCTCCTCAAAATCAAATTTCTTCACTTGCAACACTCGTACTGGGGGCACCACTTTGCCTCCATACTTGTCCATGCTTGTGTCGACTTTCGTCGTAAGCTACCATCTTGTACTCATGTTTTTATGGTCCCCATTGGACCTTTTCTGTGTGGCAACACCATCGAGTCACCCTTGTTTAGCGCATCCGAGTTGAGTGATCATTACATTCATGGAGTCTATCCCGAGTCCCTTTGCATCCCACTATAGTCCTCCATCCTTCATTGCTTGGTCCCTCTCTCGTGTCGCACATTATGGCCTTCAGTCCCGCTGTCCCCTATCCCTCATGATATTGTGTCAGTCGCTGCCAGGTCATCCATGCCCTTTATGCTCTAACAAGGGAAGTCGTCCGTTCGCTACTCAGTACCCCCCATTTCATCATCATCATTGGTGTCAGTCTGTCAGTCGCTCTACTATTTTATCTCATGCCTTATTTGAGGATCCCTTATTGCCTCACCTATGGCAGATTTCCTTCTATCGACATCAGCTCATTCATTCCAGAAGACAGGTCTAGAGGGCGATGTACCTTGGTTCCAGCTTCCACTCTTATTTGGTGCCCCGGATCAGGTAAAGGGACTCCTTATTTTCCTTTGACTTGATTGTTTCTCAGCTCCAGCTCCTTTCAGCATGATCAAGATCCGTATACTTGATGTTTCAGTGATGCAGCAGCTGATATCGGTGATTCCCGGGTGTGTGTGAGATGTCTCAACCCTCATGAGTGGGTGGCCCTACAGGTAGCCCCCCACATAACCGGATGACTCCTTCACTTCAGCCTTCGATGCAGCTCCATAGATTTGATGATGTTGGCCTCAGCCGCTTGCAGCGCCTTCTTGATTGCATATATCAGTAAGATTTTTAGAGCCCTTTCCTGTTTACAGGGGCATCTGGGTTGTATTTATATCTCATGTACTCATATATTATTGTACAAGTCCTGGATGTTATCCTAGGCACAATATGTATGTGGGATTCATTATCATGTTATTTATTTGGCTCATGTTTAGGCCAGCATATACTATATTGGCCAGACCCATGGTTTTTCGGACGCCTCATTTTTTGTACTATTGCCTCGGGGGCATAGGTATGCCTCCCCCATCGCCTATAGCAAGTACTCCCTTATAAAAGAGACTTATCACACCTGTAAGTTTCGCCTCCTCAGGGTCTAGTCCTTTCAGCACTTTGGTCAACCTTATACTTCTCTCTCTTTGACTTCCCCTTCGGTGTCTAGTGATTGAGTTCTTACAATGTACTTCGGTCATACGATTAGCTCCTAACGCTCGCATGCTGGGAGGCAATCTGTTACACCATTTTTTGGTCATCTAACCTATTATCATTAGATGGATCCAAGTACACCATATAAGACCAATTTTACTCTAAGTAAAATTGCTTTCACTATAAAAATAACTTAGTAAACCACCTTTATTAAGTTGTTTATGGTCTAAACAGGAAACCCCATGAGGAAATATTAAATAAATCTACATTTGTTTGATTTCCCTCAAGGAATAATTAATTAAACAACAGTTTGATTAATATTCCTGGTTATATTTAACCCAAAACAAGGAAATTAATTAGATAAATCATTATTTATCTTATTATTTCCTAAAGAATAGTTATTTAAACCTTATTTAAATAATATTCTTTGTTAAATATGACTAAATCACCCATAAATAATTAAATAAATCATTATTTATTTGATTATTACTCAACCACATCCTTAAAATAATAAATAAATCATTTATTTATTTATTATTTACAAATAAAAGGATTTGACCCAAGTCAAATTCTTTTTCCCTCCAACAAATATAATAAAATATTCCATAAAAGTTGGATCTTGATTTGGTTAATAATATTTTAATTATGCACCAATATCTAGACTAACTCAATATTTTGTTATAAATAGAATGGTTTTTCCATTCATTTACCACCTTTTGTTGCCTAAAGATCACTCTGGATCTATACTTTTGGTCTGACTTTGATCCACCATCATAGTCATATTTTTCTACCATTTTTGTCTGGGTTTTCTACACCATCAAGAGAGAGGAATTTTAGATCTGAAGTGCTGAGGACTTACAAGAACCCATCCCATTGAGGAGAACTGGTAACACCCTTCTGTGTTTTCCTCCCAGGTGCCATTAATACAAAATTCATTCAACATATTATTGTCTTGTCTATTGGATGCATGGAGTAAATCTTGTTTTTTCTACTGCTTAATGTCTTTTGATGCATAGATCTAGATTTTTGTAGCATTTATCTTGATCACTAGCTGAGATACGAAGATATTGATAGTAATCTTGTTGTTAGGGAAATTTGTTTGTTATGCATAGCTAAAGTGGTCTTTTTTCGTATGCTTGGAATTAAGATTCATACTAACAACATCACTAAGAACTCATTTGGACCCCTCCTAGCCATGACAAGCATTTTGCCAAACATGTAACAAACAGTGAAACTACAGGTGTAAACAAAAAATCTGAGCATAATGGTCTCATATGTAGAAATTATATGCACTACGCATGCATATGTCCAAGATTCTCCTGATCACACACTATTTGACTTCATGCATAATACATAATCTATTCCACTATTGATCATCACATGCGGAAATTAAAACAATTGCATGCACACATTGAAACCATAAAAATTCACACACATTAACACAGTGTTTTAACGGGAAAGCCTGAAGCTAAAAACCCCAACTATCTATATATAATATATGTCATAGAGATCATGTAACAATCCTCATACAAAGCTTCTCACAAGCTCTCGGTACAATCCAATCGCTACACACTAATCAGGCTAGATATTTCAAATCCATGCACCGATCTTTGCCACCTACTAGCCTGCCTCTATTGCGCAATCCCTATTGTAGAATGGCTCTGAATGAACTCAAATTGGTCTAGTCTTGCTCATGCAATCCTCATTGGCATCTCCATCAATGTGTGGTGCAAAATCATGCAACACTATAGTCACAACTGATATTCACACTTGCTCTTTCACCTACCTCTCCACTGGTCTCCACTGAAACTGTCCATGCACTGTAGTTAACTGATGTATTCTTTAGTTGATTAATTAGTTAATATTTAGGGAATTAATTATTAATTAATTCACACCACTCTTACTAGTGTATCAATCAGTTAGACTAGATACAACTAGCTCAATTGTGTCTAACTGAGTTAAACTACAACTCCACCAACTACTTCTCTAACTTCACCAAACTCTGTCACATGAGTTCTAACTGAAGTCTCCATGCATTAGCTCCACTTAACCCTTAGGAATAGCATAATTCCTTCTGTCAGCTCCTGTGCCACATCTGTGCACTTAACTTAAGTGCTCCAAGGGAAAAAGATAATGTTTAGAGTCCAAATATTATTAAGAGCTAATATTATTCGACATATCTATTTTGAGACTGGCAATCTAAAAATAGATTCCGCCCAATATGTCTAAAAATAGAAGTCCATCTATTTTTCCAACTTGACCAACCGTCCACAAATAGCATCCTGCAAGTCATAGAATATGATCGACATAGTCTAAAAATAGACTTTATGACAAAAATCACCTATGTGGGCCCCACCTAGTTTAGGTGATCACTTTCCAACTAGGATCGGGAATGATGTTTCAGGATGCCTCCTTCACTATTTCTTCTTGCAATCTTGAACATTCCCTCTCAAAAAGAAAGGATTGTCTTTGCATGGACATGCAACTCCATGCATTCGCCCTGCAACCTTTGCAAGCGCCATGAAAATCCATGCATCTACTCTGCAACTCTTTCGAAACTGAATAGCCTCCAAACAACTCAATCATTCTAATGCATCTATCATCAAAGTCTTCGACTTCTGCTAGTACCAACTGCACATGTCTTCAGGAACCACTGTGCTATTGAACTCTGCACCCACGCACTCTGCACTTGTTGTCAACTCTGAACCGTGCTCTAGTATCCAACACTGTCACTTTGATCTGCCTGCATCAATCCAACTGATCATGCTACTGTTGCTCTATGGGCACCTCGTAGCTAGGTTCAATTCATGAGATCCACACCATCTCAATGAATCTTGCCCAGAAATATCCTCTTGGGATTACTCATGCATGTCACCCCACCTCTCACCTGGTGGTATAGCTGCATGCACTCCCTCTGCTCATCTAGCACGAAATTTATCTACATGAGTGGTTTCTCCCACTCCATGATCCTCATATTGTGGCTGATCCACATCCCAAGGTTCACTCTTACCTGCATGCAAATTCTGTTCCCTCTCAAGCTTCAATTGCAGGTATTTCTTGCACTTCCCAACAGTAGGAAGTTACGTAGTCCATCTGCTTCAAGTGTGAGATTCTTGCTCGAATCAAACCTTCCTTTGCTTTCTTTTTTTGTTGCTTTGTCTTTTGAAGGAAAAAATTTTCCTTCACAAAAGACAACATCTTACTATCTTAACATTGCGGCTGGGATTAATTCTTCTTTAAACACAGGAACATGCACTACATCTTGTAAAAGAATAGGTTGACACGACTCCCTACGAAAAATAATGGTACACCAATGTTTGAGTGGCATTGTATCATCCATTGTCGTAACTCAACATACAGCTGGAGATCTTTCTCCATAAGTCATAAAATTCACATCTCTCGCGTCATGTGAAAGGAAGCGCCACTATCAAAGTACCACCCCGATCCCAATGCACTAGACACCATGCATGCGATCAATGAGAAGTCCAGCTCAAATTGCGAGGCAAGAGCCTCACCAGCTGCAACTCCAACATCCTGCTTGTTCTTCTTCTTCTGTGGACAATGCGTGGCGAAATGCCCATGCTCATGACAGTGAAAACACTTTACTTTGGACATGTCACGCTCTTTGCCATCCGCACCGGATTGAGAAGGATTTTTCTTCCCCTTCCCTTTCCTTGCTTTGGCAGCCAAAGCACAATCCTCTTCATCATCATTCTTTGATGAAGAGCCATCCCTCGTACTCTGCCTTATCTCCTCCTACACAAGATCCGACCAAAGTCGCTCCCATCCTGGCAGTTTCTCCTGTCCATTGACAGAGTCCTCGTAGCTATGCCAACTCTTCGGAAGCCCAAGGAGAGCCAAGCTCACCATGTCTTCTTCATCCACACTAACTCCTACACTCCCAATCTCATCCCTGCAGTGGAATTTTTTTTTCAAGTATACCAAAATAGTGTCATTCTTCTCCATTTTTATTTTCCTAAGCTTGTCTTTAAGCGCCAACTTCCTCTGGTCACTTCTGCTTTGGAAAAATTCTGTTAAAGCCTTCCACATAAAGAATGGAGTGGCTTTACCGTGAAGGCTGGACACAATGTGATCCTTCACACCTTCCAACAGAATCCTTCGACACCTTTCTACCTTCTTTTTCCATGCGTCAAGTGCGGTTGCATCGCTAGAACCCGGTTTAGGAATATCAGCATCTATGAACTCCTTCAACCCATTATCCTCCAGCACCGCCTCCATCCTGTCCTTCCATGCAATTAATTCGAGCTGCCCTCAAGGTCATACTCCAATCGCAATCTGTTGAAAGACATTTCAATGAATGCTCAACTTCGACACCAAGAAAACACTGCAGCAATTTCGAATTCCACCATCACAAAACTCAATTGTTTCAATAATTACAATCTGCTCCAATGATCAAGATCGCTTTGATACCATGTAGAAATTATATAACTGATATGTTATATTTCTAAGATTCTCCTGATCACACACTATTTTAACTTCATGCACAATACAAAATCTATTCCACCATTGATCATCACATGCGGAAATTAAATCAATTGCAATGCACACATGAAACCATAAAAATTCACATATATGAACACAATGTTTTAACGGGAAAGCTTGAAGCTAAAAACCCCAACTATATGTATATAATATATGTCATAGAGATCATGTAACAATCCTCATACAAAGCTTCTCACAAGCTCTCAGTACAATCCAATCGCTACACACTAATCAGGCCCTGATCTTGCAAATCCATGCACCAATCTTTGTCAGCCTTTAGCCTGCCTCTACTGCGCAATCCCTACTGAAGAATGGCTCTGGATGAACTCGAATTTCCCCAGCCTTGCTCACGCGGTCCTTAAAGGAATCTCCATCAATGTGTGGTGCAAAATCATGCAACACTATAGTCACAACTGATAGTCACACTTGCTCTTTCACCTACCTCTCCACTGGTCTCCACTGAAAATATCCATGCATTGTCGTTAACTGATGTATTCTTCAGTTGATTAATGAGTTATTATTTAGTGAATTAATTAATAATTAATTCACACCACTCTCACTAGTGTATCAATGAGTTAGACTAGATACAACTAGCTCAACTGTGTCTAACTGAGTTAAACTGAATACAACTCCACCAACTACTTCTACAACTCCACCAAACTCCGTCACATGAGTTCTAATTGAAGTCTCCATGCATTAGCTCCAATAAACCCTCAGGAATAGCGTAATTCCTTCTGTCAGTTGTTGTGCCACATCTGTGCACTTAATTGAAGTGCTCTAAGAGAATAAGATAATGTTTAGAGTCCAAATATTATTAAGAGCTAATAATATTCGACATATCTATTTTTAGACTGGCAATCTAAAAATAGATTCCGCCCAATATGTCTAAAAATAGAAGTCCATCTATTTTTCCAACTTGACCAACCATCCACAAATAGCACCCTGCAACTCATAGAATATGATCGACATGTCTAAAAATAGACATAGTCTAAAAATAGACTTTGCGACAAAAATCACCTGTGTGGGCCCCACCTAGTTTAGGTGATCACTTTCCAACTAGGATCAGGAATGATGTTTCAGGATGCCTCCTTCACTGTTTCTTGTTGCAATCTTCAACATCATACTTATTTTAGTATCGCTAAGAAGAATTGATCCCCTCCATCATTAGCTGCAATACCATCTATTTGACCATATATACATTGTGCATTCATTTACAAGGTCACTGTCAACATACATGCTTATAACCAACATAATAACAACAAAAATACCATGGATACAACAACAATATAATCCACATATAAACCAATACGTTTGCATACCAAATACCAAGGGAATGAATTGCTCATTAATGAACGTAGAAATCAACCGGAGATGGGACTTCCACATTCCACCTGACCATAGATTCGTTGAGCCAAATATCTCTTCAGCCAATCACCCTCATGCCTTACTTCAAGCATGAATATGTGATCTCATCAAACACATCAATAAAAATCATTTTAGGGCTTCCAGAGGCCATACCACCTCAACCCTCAACCAGTGATTCCACCTCACAGTTAGACATCATGACATCACGGATTGGTCTCTATCCAATCTGCTCCAGGGCTCCAAAGTGTTTGTTCCAACCAAGGCTCTAGGACTAGTAACTCAACCCCAACTATTTACGGGCTCCAGAGCGTTTGTCCAGCCAAGGCTCCAGGACTAGTAACTCAACCCACCTAGGGCTCCAGAGTGTTTGTCTAACCAAAGACTCCATGACTAGTAACTCAACCCAACTGTTATATGTCAGGCTCCAAAGCATTTGTCCAACCAAAGCTCTAGGAACTGATAACTCAACTCACATCTAAGGGAACATGAGAACCAACTAGAAAACAATCAATGGAAATAAACCCACAACACCATGGTTATCCAGGAAATGGAAAGGCAACACAAATCCACTGTCAATCCAAGCAATCCTCCATGCTAATGAGAGATCATGACCAAGAAACCACATGCACACACCATGCATGACATAACTAGTGAGGAAAACATACATGCAACTCGGTACCTGCAATCAAACCCCATTGTAGTTGTTGATCCCGATGTCTGCTTGCGTTATCTTGCTCTTCCTTTTTCTTCTTGCTCCAAATCTCCAAGTATGCCACACCCTCCAAGAGTGCTCCAATGATACTCTAAGTGTCCATTAGTATGAGAGAGAGAGAATAGAAGAGATCTCCACCATAGATTTGAAAAAAATATTCCCCACTGATCCTTAGAAGCCTTTTTATCAACGAGGCCTATGTTTTCTTCATTTTCCATTATTTTCCTTTGATTTCCTCCTCACATGCAACCTGTGACCTTTCACCTTCCTTTTCTCCTATTTTCCATTATTTTCATAAATAAAATGCCAATTAATGCCTCATGTCTTTCCAAAGCCTTTGCCAATTTTCTTCGCCATAATAAACCGAAGCGAACACCTGCTAGGATTTTTTTCCCACCATTTAGCTTGGAATAAGTGTCCCATCAACCGTGGTTATTATTTTAACTTTATTACATGGAATTTTCACCAGGGTTGTTACAAAACCCTCCCCCTTGGGGGAACACCGTCCTCAGTGTTCAATGACACCTACAAACCAACAACTTGCTAAAAATAAAAAATACTGCTTATGGCGATTTATAACACAACTCGTTGCAGTATTTACAATGAATAACCTGCTCAAAAGAAAAAATCATTATGACAATCATACTGTGTACTGGAGCTTTATAACACAACTCATTACGGTATTTACAAAATTATTACACATATACACATTTTCTCAACCAGCAAATAAAAGGATATGATGCACATATCAACAATAAGGGAATCTAAAGGCTTACACCTCCACCCTCAAAGTAGTACCAGGATTCACTTCCTTCCCAGGAAGTCTAGAATCCATTGTGATAGTCAAAGTCTACATCCAATGTCCAACGCTACAATCTTGTGCTACAGTACCCTTAGTGAACAGTTATCGGTTGATTGTTCCAGGGCACACTCCCAATGTGCATCTGATTCTGCCTGGCAATGCTAATGACCAAAACAAATCCATCTCTGACCTTCCCTCCTTTGCTACACAGTCCCTCGGGCAATCTAGTAACCCCCTTCCGTGTAGTCACACACCCTCCAAGTTCCGTTGGCGCCTTTCCCGGGCAGTCCATCCCTTGGCAAGGCTTCCTCGCGTCAGAAGATACAAAAACCAAGGCATATCTCTGCCTCAAAACCATCATATCGGTCAAAGCATGCTCATGGAAATCAATGGAAATTGTTAGGTACCAGTGTCCCACAATGCCCCTGCTCCTGAAGTGCTTTACCATCATATTGTTGCATGTTCCAATTCATTTTTTTGACGCTGCTAATTATTGCAATCAGTTCCAATCACCCAACCATAAATTTTTGTGCTTCCTGTACCAAGCACATAATTTCCATTAGATTCAAAATAAATTGAAATAAATTCAATTCATACCTCATTGGTAGCTCATCAATAAGGTACACTTGCAATCCTTTTTACTTCCTGTCGCAACAAGTCAAACTAGTTGTTTGATCAAATCATCATGTATAAACACATCACATCTAGTTAGCTCAAAGCACAACCATCATATGTCAAAATCATGAATCACATGCAATCATTAGAAACCATAATCATGAATCAGATGTAACCATCATAAGTCAAAATCGTAGATCACATGCATAATGGAACTGAAATAAAATACTGATACTTATCCTTCATCGTTCCTTACTTCTGCCTTTTTTCTTTCTGTACACACACCTGATCGGTTGCCACACCCGGAAAGCACCCAATGCCTTTGTCTCTCTTCAATCACGTACACATACACACAATGTACATCACAACACATACACCCACATGCGACATATAACACCATACAATACATGCACCCACATCGACATACGACACATACACCTACACCTACACCCAGTGTACAATACATCACAATACATATGCCTACACCGGCATACAACACATACACCTACACCTGGTGTACAATACAACACAATACATACGCCTACACTGGCATACAACACATACACCTACACCCGATATACAATACATCACAATACATATGCCTACACCGGCATACAACGCATACACCTACACCCGTTGTACAATACAACACAATACATAAGCCTACATCGACATACAACACATAAACCTACACCCAGTGTACAATACAACACAATACATACACCTATACAAAGTACAGTACAACGAATACACATGTCATGATACCACGACTACACCATGCACATATATAGTACCGCATGCCCGCAACACAACATGTACGACATGCTCACAATACCACATGTATACCAATACCATATGAACAACATGTACACAGTACTACTTGTACACAACACTACCTACACAACGAGTGCACATCATCACATGTACACAGCATCACCTGCACAATGTGTACACAATGCCAAATGTACATTGCACCACCTATAAAATGTGTACACAATACCACATGTACACAACACCACATGCACAACATGTACATGAAACCACATGTACACAATGCCACATGCACGACATGTACATGACACCACTTGCACACAACACCACATGTACAACATGTACACAACACCACATGCACACATCACCACATGTACAATCATGCACACAACACCATATGTACATAGCACCATATGTACAATACGCACACAACACCATGTGTACCTAGCACAACATATACAACATGTACTTAACACCATGCGTACACAACACTGCATATCCAACATGCGCGCAACACCATATGCACACAACATCGCATATCCAACATGCACATAGTACGATATGCACACAACATGACATATCCAACATGTACATAGCACCATCTATACCTAACACTACATATGCTATATAGACACAACACCACATATACTCCAGAAATACAACATCATATGTACACAATACTACATATGTTACATGTACACATCACCATAGGTACAACCACTAAATATACAACATGTGCAACATATACACAACAATAGTACTACACATCCATAGACCACACACTGACCCCAAAAATCTACCTTACTTATAGTGTCTTTCCACTATCCATGCATATCCTAGCATACCACAGATCACACTACTTTCACTTCGTTGATGTACTCCTCAGCATTACCTGTCCATAACATAAACATAGGCATAGGTCATGCATATAATATCAATTCATGTCCACATGATACTTACGTCTTAGATATGCCAGGGTTACTCTTCCCACTTGATTCCTCATAAGACCAAGAACCTATTCATGCCATTCACCTGCATAAGCAATCATTCCTCCATAGGAATGACCCTTGAAAACCCTGTAATACAGTGACATAGACACATATATATAATCATTAGCATAGAACAATCATAATCCTATCATATAATGACATACATATATACATATAAACATTAGCATTAAACACTCATGATCCATGATGACCCTATCAGACACGACATACATACATACATACATATATGCATACATAAACATCAACATAAAGGAATCATGATCTCGTCAAACAACGACATACATACATGCATGTTGGACAAAGTATCCCTCAAATGAAATATTTTGAGAAAGACTTTGCAAATTGAGGAGTGGAGTGCACAATGCGGAGTTAATTTAGAGTCTTAGGGGCTTTGCGGTGGGTCAAAGCCCCTTATTTTGTAAAAGAATGAGAATATTTTGTATACATTCAACTCTTCCCATGGTTTTCAGATCATGGTATTGTAAATGTAAAGACTATATAAGGAGTCTAGGATAGTCTTAATATATCATACTTGATATGTGATGATAGAATGCACTTGGATGTAAGATTATTTTGAGTCTGTGTTATGTGGTTTGGGTTAGAGAAAATGCTCCTCCAACTGAGTGTGTGGAGACCTTAGGAACTCTGCAGCTGAGTGCACAGGGTGGAATTGATTGTATTGAGAAGATCTGATCATTAATGAAAGACTCTTGAAGACAAATCTATGTTTTGATTTTATCTGTTCGCTTTAATTGCATTTTATGTTATATGTGATGTTTTACTTATAATTGCATCGTGAAGTCCTCTTTATGGTTATTTATGTTGTTTTATGCTAGTTAAAGTAAGATCACGCAGTCTGCCACTAGTTTCAATAGAAGTGTTGAACTGTGACCATAGAATTAACTCGTTTGTTCTGCAAAGATCTGTTAAGTATTTAAAGGAAGAGAAACCATAAAGACACACTACATCGTCCCTCTAGATGTAGAAACTTGGTGGTTCTAGCATCCCCCTATATTGCCTCGAGTGAGACTTTGATTTGCGCATCAGATCATTGCCAAAAGGGCCGGTAATATTGGATTTTGTTAGTTCCCGCAACCATATATGAACCTGGGTCTAGGCCCCATCAAGCCAAAAAATGGTTCTGTTTCCGGGACCAGGATTTGACTGAGAGATATGTGGATGTGGCATCCATCTAAGTAATATATTCAAGACTGGGTAGATCTAAAGGAACGTGAGTTTGTTGCGAAAGAAAAAAAAAATCCACACCTATTTATTGAAAAGTGGTTGTAGATGTATATCTTTACAGATCAACAAAACATATTTTTCTCATCGTTTCCTAGCAAGCTGCACGAGTGGTTATCAAGACTAGTTGATCAAATGGCCCATTTCAACAATAGACCTACTACGTGGACTCTAGAGCTGATCAAGCAACTAAAGGGGACTGATAACGAGATCACAAGGGTTGTTGATTATTGGATTGACAGTATCCTTGGAGGCTTTATTACTGAGTTTGTGATCGATACATCTGTATCCTATAGCGAATATAAGTGCAGTTTTTTCAAAGGTATGTGAGGTAAGTACTTGAACTCATTGAAGCTTTAGATTAAGATGTTATTGTGTGTACTGCAGATGCAATCCGATTGATGTTCGGAGGAAAGAAAATTGGAACTACGCGACGTGGTAATATATTTAGGGTAGATAATAATAATTACGTTGAGTCTGAGTACAATCCATTGTTTGTGTCTGAAAGCGAAGAAGGAGAAAGTCACCCTGCTACCCCTAGAAGTGCATTGGTAAAATTTGAAGATCATCAGGGTGCTAGAATTCTCCAACCTTCCACTCCCATCACAACCCATCCCTATTATGTTTGTCCACCTCCACTTCCACCTCCCCCATTCACCATAGCTCACTCACCTAATGTTAGTCAATTTAATGTATTAAATTGCTATCATAAATTATCGATCGAATTTGGTAATCTTATGAAGTGCAAGTGCACTATACATGCTAGAAGCCTTTTCTTACTTAATTCATTGTGTTGATTTTGTATGTTTAAAGTTGTTTTTAAGATTTTGTGTTTATTTCATATTATCACTCTAGTATATTCTTATGTTGTGGGATTTTGGTTTTTAGTCAAAGAATACTAGAGGTAACCACAAACCTACTTCAAACTCTAGGATCTAGCCTTCCTAGGTTTCAAAGAGGGCTCTCTCTTTAAAGTTTAACTTTGTTTTAATTTGTGAATATTAGGCTAGCTATGAAAGTGCAGATTTGGTTTGGTTTTGTTGGATTTGGTGGGAAAATTTCACTTGGAGGGTAGATAGAGGGAAATCTACTTGTCCATTGGGCTATAGAGTCTAAGTCAAGCTAACAAAACTGGGATCAAGGCCTAAAAGGCCAAATGTCTTCAGGGCAAGATAGATAACCCTTGGAGATCTTGGAAAATTGGTTTTTGAGATGGTATGATCGGGATAAAGGGCACTTAAGGATCCTTTGATCCAGAAAAGGGAAGTAGTAGATAGAGGTCAAATGGGAGAGGGAGCAATTAAGGGTTCCCTACACCAGAAATCAAAATAAAACAGGGTGTTATTAACATGTCCTGTAGTAATACTCCTAGTTATACATTCAAATTTAGAATTAAAACACAGATGTATGCATGTAACAAAAGAAGATAACAATGACAAGTTTTAGAGAGTACTTCACTCTAAATAGCTTATCACAGGGATCCTGAAGTATGATGCCAAATAGTTGATCCAGTCTGCTACTCAAAATCGAAATCCAAAACCTTCAAGTCAACAAAATATCTGTAGTAATCTCCAACAATTTTATTCCACACAAAAATACTTCAAAAGAGTGAAGTATGTATACATAATGTTTGAAAAAATGTCCTAGATGACTTCTAGGAATTAACTTAGGAAAATAAAATGTCTTACAACAATAATAGTGACAGTTGCTTAACAAATCAGCAAGCTGTCCTATTTTATTCAAAAGAAATAGAAACTGTCTTAGGATAAGAAGCAACTGGCTGCTTATATGTCCTCTTTGCTGGCTCTTTAGATATTCTTTAGAATCTAAGCTGCCTTCACTGATACTCTTTCTCACTGATACTCATCTTACTGATACTCTTTCATTTCGGGTACTCTTTAATCTTCAGTCAAACTTTTTTACTATTGTAAAATCTATTTTGACAGTGAAATCAACAAACATATTTTTTCTTCTTCATCTGTTTGCCTTTCATTCTTCATAATAAATTAGTCAATGCTTGCCAATCCTCATTTTTAGAAATTTGGATATTTTTTAGTTTCCTAAAATTCTCATCAGCTTCAGTATACCTAGCAAATGTGGGTTTGATGACAAATAGGTGTTTGATCTCATATTGTAAATAAAACAAATCATCAAAACTTTTCAACAATACTTTTCCTGTGGGAATGCCTTGACCTGTTGGCTTATTCACTTGCTCCTTGGCATATTCTCTTATCTTTTTGTCATAATCATTTTGAGGCATTAACTTATCATTAATAACCATTATATCAAGAATTCCTTTTTGCCTTAAATTGGTGAACTTAACCATGAATTTGGTTATAGCAGTATTCATACCTTCACATTTTTCTTCAAGCTACCTCATAAAATTTCTTTTGGTGGTAACTTTCCTAATTTCTAGGATAGTTGTTGTTCTATCATTGATTTTCAGTTCTTCTAATTCCTGTCTATTCTTGCCATTGAGGAAATTGATTAATCTTACATCCTGTTCTGGTTTATCAGCCAAATATGCTTGTGTCTTTTGGATTTCTGCTTGGGCTGCCAATAATAATTCTCTTTGCTCAAAAATTACCTGAATTGAAGGCCATACATCATGTATGGCTTCAATTACATTATTCCATAGGTAATTTTTTATGTAAGATATCTGATCTTTGAGAGTTAATTCTTTTTGTAACTTCTTTACCTCTTCACTCAATATGTTGGCATTTTGTTCATGTATTTTAGCATTTATCTAAGTTGATTTGTTTGTCTTCTCAAGATTTTCAATAATCTTTGTCAATCTATTAATTTCATTTGTCTTCAAGGACATCTCTTCCATTGCTTTCACTAGTTGACTGCTTTCATCTGTAGGTTGCAATGTTGTTGTGGAGGATTCAATAGCTGAAGTTGTTGAAGAAGTCACTGGCACTACAGTGGCCAGTGGTTCTTTGGGTACCAAATTTTCTCCTAAAGTTGAAGGCACTGCTGCAGTGATGTCTGTAGGAATCACTGGTTCTTTTACTGTCTCCTTTTCTTGGACAATTTGGTCCATTTGTACTTCCATTTCCTTAATTTGAGCTGTTAGTTGAAGTATTAAACTCATCATTTCATCTTTTTCCTTTTGATCCTGTAAGACTTCCTTTGCGTGAGGATGCTCACTTTAAGGAAGTTTGAGTTGTTTCCTGAAGGCAACTATATCCTCATTTTTCTTTTTAACCAATGCTTCTGCTGCTTTGATGTTTGTAGGATCATATCCTACCTGCAATACTAAATCTTCTAAGGCATTTATCCTTAGATCCTTTGCATATAATGAAGCTTTATCCATCTTCATTTGATCTTGCATATTAGAGATGGTATTTTGAAGCTTATGAGCACTCATAGATTTTGTTGTGACTGTGAAATACAACATCTCTGAGGTTTGCCTATGAAACTCAATTTGATCTAATTCATGGATTTTGTCTGTAGTTACTTCCATATCAACTTTATTATAGTCAGCAACTATCTTTGGCACTGATATTGTGGGTTGTAATACTGACATAATTAATTTTTTAGTTGAATAATCAAACGATGATAGAAATTCGTTTTGATTACTGGATTTTGCTTCAAAATCTTAGAATAAATTTCAGTTTTGATTTCCTCATTCTTCAACTTGATCTGCTTATATTTCTCCTTAATATCCAAATCCTTTTCCTCAGCTGAATGTGAGGAAGAAGCCTCCATACTTTATTGCCTTTCCATCATCTATGTATTTTTGTTATTCAGTTTTTCTTGATTCTGATTTGGCTCACTGATAACTACAATAGCTACATTGGTCTCTGGCAAATCAGTGTTGGTATTCAAGGGCTCTATTTCTTCAAAATATATTGTCACTTTACCTTTAGCTGTTGTATCTAATTGTGGTCTTTTGTTGTAAATGATCTTGAACTTTGTTTCTGTTGTAGTCTCTGCAGTATAAGCTCCCTCTTCTCTGATTCTTTTAGTGGATGTCTCTAGTTGTTTGGCAATTTCCAAAGTGTGACTAGTATTCCTTTGGTTAACTGCCTTTGTTAAAGTGTTTTCAACCCACTCAATTTGATTAGCAAACTTCTCTATTTCTGGCTTTGATTCATGGATAAAGGGTGTCAATTTACATTTTACCCTTAGTTTACTTAAGGTCCCTTGTGGATCAAAATTCCATGGGAAACTTTCTTCTAATTTATATTCCAGCAGTTGACTTGTTGCTTTCTTTTCTGCATCTTTGTGATTACATATGAATGGCCCAATTTGATTTTTAAGTTTAAATTGGGTCTTCTTCTTGGCTGCCATGAAGTTAATAGAATCAGAATTTAGGATCTGCCTGATGTACTCCAAGGCAAAGATCCTCATTGATGGATGCTTGGGTAACTTGTAAGTCAACAAGTTAGACCCTAAAATTCTGATTTCAGTGAATTTATCATATAAATACTAATCACCAACTTTGATTTTTTCTGATAACTGCAATATTTTCTTCATTTCCTCACCTATTCTAGGCTGCTCTGTTTTAGTCAACATGGTGGTTACTGGATGTAAAAAAAACTCTGCAAACTCTGAATAACTGAAATCTGTGCCTTCTTTTCTAAGTATGGATGTCCAAAAGATAACAGACAGAGGTTTTCCTTCTATATCCAACTTTTGAAGTGAAACTGGAAAGCTATTTGATTAGAATAAAATAAACACGTGGAAAAGATAGGAGCTATATCTGAATACTCCTTCCAGCTGTAAATTAGTCAATTGATAGTGAATACTATCAACAATGAAACCAACATAGTCAAAGATAACTGAAGGTGGTTGACCTGGAGAAAAGGTGGAAAAAAATCCCAAGATAGACTCATCAGTGTGCTCATTAGTGAAATACCCAAGGATGAAGGAAAGCATGGAGATTACATGCCTTGAACCTTCAGGGAATTTAGCAGTTGAATATGGAGGATTTAGCTTGAGTATTTCAACATGCAAGGGCATAAAAGTCTAAAAAAGCATAAACCTTTTAGGAAAGTCTAGGTCAATGTATATCTTAGTTAGGGCCTCAATAGACAAAGATACTGCTTGGGGGACTGATTGAAGCTGCAACATTTGGTTTATTGACTCTGCAGTGATGGTAAATAGGACCTCTTTATTTGCATTCACAATAGATCTTTGTTCAGGAATATAGTACTAGTAACATAATCTGAAAATTTCTTGACAAGGGTGAGTCAGAGGGACTACATATTTGGGCATAATGGATTCCCAAATATGAACTTCTTCATGATCATCTAAAGATTTCTCAAAACACCAGTTATGGATATCTAACATATTGAATTCAACTATGGGATCAACTATTTTGTAGTCAATATCAGCTAGGGGAATGTGTTCAATATCAACACTTGGGGGTTGTAATGGATTGACCATAATTGCAGTATTTGGAGTCATAGCAAGTGTAGGTTTAGGAGTTTTAGAACCTTCAGGCTTGCTTACACTTTGTTTTTTAGGCATCTTGATTTGCTTTTGCAAGTTTAAAGAGTTTGCAAAGGCAATTTTACTATAGCAAAGGGCTTGATTGGGCAAATTTAGCAAAAATATAGTCTCTTTTTGGATTTTATGTCCAATTAGGTTTCTCAAAGAAGTTCTGAGGCTTTAAAATTGGTCTAAAATAGAAAACAGAGGTTTTTTGAGTTTTTTGATTGAAAAATGGGCTAAAAACTCTGTTGAAAAAGGTTTACAGAAGATTAGGGCACCTGTAGAGGATTTCTGGCCTTTTAGAGCTTGAAATTGATCATTAGACTGTGAAAATTTGATAAATTTTCTTGAAAAAGCGCACAGTAGACAAATAGGGTTTCTGGGAAAATTTTGCTAGAGTTTGGCCTGTTTTTGGGACTTTTTGGCAATTGGATTAATCGATTTCTTAACTTTGAAATGATTCTCTTTCTTTAAAAAGGTTTTTTCAATTTGGTTGCAGGTTGAATTTTGAGAAAAATACTTGTTTTGATGCAGGTATCGACTTTGAAAGTGTTTTTATAGCTTCTGGTCGAATTGATGGCTTCAGCAGTTCCTCTAGAGCAAGGCACAACTTCTCTACATTCTTCACGGGTTTTGGGGAAAGGTTTTGCAGGTTTTGGGCATAAAAAATGGCAGAAAAAAGCTATAACATGTTTACACAGTTGGGAAAGCAAACATAGAGGTTAAACGCGCAAGATAAATGAATTAAGGTTTAGCCAAAGGTTTTATCAAAACATATGAATTTGCATTGAATGCAGGTCTTGTCCAGCGGGGGCGGTTTCAGATTGCAAAGGCTTTGAAAACCGGTGGTTATCGCGTGGCTAACGAGCGGTAAGTTGTTTTAACCTTGACGAATGCGATTGAATGAGGGAATGCCACGTAGAGGAGAGAGAAATGGGTGAAACCACCCATTTCGCGCGGATATGGCTATCAGACGGTCTTGCATCTTTTCTATGCGATATTGAGTTCTATCCATCAGATCTAAAGGTTTAAAGCGAACGGTCATGATCGCTTCGGGAGTTGCATTGAAAATAGAAAGGTGGGATCGGGCTTTTGTATAGGAGGAAAGGTTAATATGTGGCGGGGGTTATATAGTTTAAAACATATATATAATGTTTTAATAACGGTATAGGCGGGGATTGATATATGTATTTAAAAACTTTGTGACATGTTTTTAATAAAACATATGCGAGCGGGTTAAATTATATTATATAGTTTTTTAGTCCTTTTACAATTTTCAAACCATAGGGGTGGAATATTTCAATAATGCTAGTTTTTAGACCAAAGGGTTTATAATTTGGGGTTTTTATTTGCGCACATGGGATAATAGACTTTGATCAAAACTTTATAATAGTGGGTTTTTTGGGGTATTTAAATATAAGGATTTAATAAGTATGGGAGGGTATTTCTTAGGGATTTAATAAAAATATGTTAAAGGTTAATATGAAAGAGTAGTGTAATAAAAACAAAATACATATTATCTCTAAGTATAGTATAAAATCAAGCATTGCTTATCTTTATATTTCTTTCACTAATACTTAGGATAAATGTAATTTTGAGGGTTTTTATGAATGCTTTTGAAGGGATGAAATTAATTATTTTAGTGTTACAATTTTACTAAGTAAGAATGTGTCTTTACTTAGGAAAAAGGGGTTTTTTAATGTATGAATGAAGGGTAAATGATGATAAATGTGGGTTTAACATAAGAACTCAATATTTTTAACTAACTAGTCATAGAGCCTTGGGTTCGGTCCCAACAAAAGTCAGAGAAATGCTCTGAGCCTTTTTGATTGATAGTTTAGAATACTGAATACTTGTAGGGGAGGGGAAATTAGTGATTTTTCCCGATGATGTATTATTTACATGATTGCTCCACTGCTTTCTACCTACCCAATTTCTATTTCTAACATTTTTTCTTCATTTTTGTAGGTGCATTTAGGCTTGCAACCTTAAAACATTTTCTTTCAGAGCATAAAACTATCTAGATCTACCTTATTTCATCCGAGGGCTCAGATTAAACTGTTGAAATTCTCATTATTCTTTACCTATCTAATGATTTGTCAAGTTTAAACTGTTTGACAAATCTTTATTCTCTATCTAAAACATGAAATTGAAAGCATGAAAAGTTAAGATTAAACTATTTAATTGATCATGGATTATGGCATTTATTGACGCTCTGCACATAATCATTATTCTTGCAGTAAAAAGTAAAGTAGTGGCATTTGGATTTGCTCACTTTCAGATCTTATTTCTCTTTTTTCTTTTGGGGTCTATATTTTTCTAAGTCCTTTGATTTTTCTTTTAGGACTTTTACCCTCTTTTTGATTTTTTATAATTTTTCATTTTTTCAAAATATGGGAAAACAACTTGGAGAAAGCAAGGTATGTACATATTGACAAGACTTATCAAAGTCAATTCTAAATTTTATGAACCCTATTATTATAGGACCCTAACAGTGGCTCCACATGGGGATGACATTTCCTGGTGAAATATCAAGAACTCTGAGACTAGTAGCCTTTGAAATTTGACTATGATGACCCTGTAAATGTTTTCTCATATCTGCAACTTATTCATACTTATGATATTTACTTCTCAAAGCTTAGGGCCTTCTCTCCGGGCTTCAACTTTGCTAAGGAAACATCCAATCCAATCTAAATTTTGCAATGTATATGTACAATGATCAAAGTAAATAAAAACTAACTATTTGTTAACTCATGGGAGTAGTAGTGCTTCAGCATTATGCCATTAACTGGTCCTTCTTGCAGATCTGTTCCATCCAATTCTTTCATAAAGAAAGCATTATTACCTCTATATCCATAAATTGCATAAGGTCATTTCCATAGAAAATTAAATTTTCCATGTTTTCCTTTGTCTTCTCTTCTAGAATCCCATTTTAAAACTTTATCTCATATGTAAAAACCATCCTCTTTAGTCTTTTTATCATAGATTTTCTTGATCTTATCCCGAATGACTTGAGATTTGATATAAACTTCTTCCCTTGTTTGTTGCAAGTGAATAGTTTGATTTATCCTTCTTTGGATGTCATTTGTTTCAACCTGTAATTCTTGGATAATTTTCATCACTGGTACACCTAGGGAGGAAGGAAAAACAACATCCATTGCATAAAATAGTTGGTAAGGTGAAGTACCAATGGATTTTTTAGTAGTAAGTCTATCTGCCCATAAAGCATTGACTAACTTCTTATTCCAAGTCTTTTTATTGTCTTCAAGTAACTTTTTGATGATATTTACAAGGCTTTTGTTTGAGGATTCAGCTAGGCCATTACCTTGGGGGTAATCTGCAGTGGAATGACCTAAGGTAGTATGATATTTGTGGCAAAAATCAATCATTTTCTTGGATTTGAATGCTGTTGCATTATCAGTAATTATCTTTTGGGGGCGCCCAAATCTTGAAAGAGTGTTTTTTCTAGGAAGTAAATAATGACAGTATCTGTGGATTTTCTGGAGGGTATGGCTTCAATCCACTTAGTAAAATAATCAGTGGCTGTCAAAATCCACTTATGTTGGCCTGAAGAGGGAGGGTGAATTTCACCAATGAAGTCTAAACCCCATTGTTGAAATGGAATTTCAGTTGAAATAGGCTTTAAAGGGAGGGTAATAATTTCTTCTTACCTTAAAAAATTTGGCACTTATGACATGAAGTAACATATTTTTTGACATCAGTAAACAAGGTACGCCAGTAAAAACCAACTCTCAGGATCTTGTCTGTAGTATTTTTCCAGTATAAATGTCCTCCACAGTCACCTGCATGAAATTATTCAAGTATTTTGTCAGCTTCTTCCTTTAGTAAACAATTTAGTAAAATCCCACTATGATATCTCCAAAAAAGTACATTATCTATGATACAAAATCTTACTGCTTTAAGTTTTAGAAATCTAGATTTGGTTCTTGACAATCCAGGAGGAGTTTATAAGTTTTGTAATACAAGTATGATATCTGTATACCAAGGTGAGTCTGAAAAGGCTTCACTGATCGATGGAGTCGCCATCTCTTCCTAATCATCTACTTGAGCAATAAAATTTATATCTAGGGCATTGCAATTGGACTCAGGCATAAGTCTGGCTAATCCTTGATCTTTAATGAGTTTTGTGGGTTTTATCTCTATGTCATATTCTAAGATAGTGGCAATCCACTTGCCTCTTCTTCCATCAGGACCATCCTGAGTAAGAATATATTTAACTACAAAATTTGGGACATAGGCAATAATGTGTGAGTAGAGAATATAAACTCTGAAGTCTTTAATAGCCTCTACCAAAGCTAGGGCTTGTTTTTCCATAATGTTGTACTTCAATGGGCCATCTCTAAGGGCCTTACTGAAAAAAGCTATGGGTTGTTCAAATCCTTGGTCATTTTTCTGCAGTAAAACTGCAGCAATGGTGTGCTCTGAAGCAAATGAAAAAATCATGAAATCTTTCTTAAAATCAGGGTTTATTAGGACTGGAGTTTTGGTTAAGGCTTGTTTGATAGAGTTAAATGATTGTTTAGCGTCAACATTCCATTTAAGAACTGAATCCTTTTTGAGCATGTTATCTAGTTTTCTAATTGTCTTAGCCAAATTAGATATGAATCTTCTTAAAAAAATTATCTTACCTAGAAAGGCTTGTAATTATTTGATTTTTCTTCGTGGGATGATGTTCAGAATTGCTTCTATCCTAGCAGGATCTATTATGATTCCTTCTTTTGAGATTTAATGTCCAATTAACTTACCTTCTTCTAATCCAAATAGACTTTTCTTATGATTTAAAGAGATGCCATATTTCCTACACTTAATAAAAACTTGTCTAAAATGATTCAAGTGTTCATTATCTATTTTGGAAAACACAATAATGTCATCTAAGTAAATTACTAAGAATTCATGTATTTCCTTTAAAAAATCTATGTCTATAGCCCTTTAAAAGGTTGCTCCTGCATTCATTAGACCAAAAGGCATTTTTAAATACATAAAAGTGCCCCAAGGAGTAGTAAATGTTGTTTTAGCTTGGTCTTCTTCTTGAAATAGGATCTGGTTGTATCCTGAAAAACCATCTAACAGTAAAATCCTTGAAGAACCTACTACCCTTTGTAATAAGTGGTCCATTTTAGGTAAAGGGTAATTATCCTTTAAGGAAACTTTGTTAAGATTTCTAAATTCAACACACAATCTAATTTCACTTGTTTTCTTTCTAGTTGGGACTAGATTGGAAACCCAATCAGAATATCTGATTGGTGCAATAATTTGGGCATCATACATTCTTTAACTTCTTTTTCAATCAAAGGTAATAGCACAAGGTTAATCCTTCTCAAATTTTGTTTGAATGGCTTTTGATCTTCTTTTATTGGAATTTTATGTTGGATTATGTTTGTATCATAAGATTTTAAATCTTCATAACTCCAAGCAAACACATCTTAATATTCCTTTAAAAGCTCAATATATATTTATCCTTTTCTTGTTGAGGTAAAATTTTGGACAGTTCGATTATTTTTGGTTTTAACTCTGTACCAATGTTACATTCTTCTATGTCAGATCTTACTGGCTCCATTTTTGGTTTTATAGCTACATCATTTAAGTCAAAAAGATCTTCTAAGGGGGTTAAACCTTTAGGTAAAAAATTATCCTTAAGATTCAATATGTCTGATTCATCTTCAATAATTTCTTCAATCTCTACTTTCTCCAAGCTATCTATATCAACTTGAATAAATCTAGTAGGTTTATCAAATTTTATTCTATTTACATCTAAGTTATTTAAATCTATTTCACAATCCAAATCATGATTTATTGTACAATCTGTATCTATAATACATTATGAAATTCTCCTTCATTGTTCATAAAATCGTAAATCTGTTCATCTTGAGAAAAAATTTGCCAATACTTAAGATTATATGGAATTATTGGCCTATGCTTGATTTTAGCAGTGTATCTGTGATTAGGTTAGAATGGTAAATTGCATGTACCAGTAAAAGTTGCAAGACAATGAGCTTGTATATTTTGTTTTCTAGGTTTAACAACAAACTTACATTCCAATAAATCATAAGTTAAATCTATGACAGTGTCTCTATATCTGCCTAGTCTAGGATTGTAAACAGAATAAACTCCATTTACTTATTTTATGATCAAATCTAAATCTCTCATGATTAAAATTATTTTTCCTCCTGAGTTCCTAATGATTTGGAGTCCTAGGATGAGGGCTTCATACATGGCCATAATGTTTGTACATTTGAAATTTAGCCTGAAAACATGACCTTCAGAATGATTGGTCTCCATATTTGTTATCCAGAATCCTGCTCCTGCTCCTAACTTATTCACTGAACCATCAAAGTCTAAATGCCATTGAGATTCATGAAAAATATTATCATTGTTTGGTGCTCTCTTTTTATCTACTAGTTTAGTTTGGATTTCATTCGTTTCAGAGTTACACAGGATAAAAGAATCAAGGTCAGTTGGTGTAGAGTAAATTGGGTAGTTTATAGATCTTTCAACACTACTAACCATGTACTTCATTAATGTTTCTCTATATAAATTTTTAGGCTGACCAAAAACTGATATAGTAGCATAAGACATGTCCAATTGTAGAGATCCCTGCAACTTTTCTCCCCATGAGTGAGAAAGTAACATTCCATATCTTGGTGGGATATCAGCTACTACAATGTCCATTAATATGCTCTTACCAGGGTATTGAACTAGTGTTACACACAAATCCTTGATCAAACCTAGGTATTTAACTTTACTTGAATCAAAAGAAAAAAAATCTTTGTATGGCCTTGTAATTTCTAGATTCAGAGTTTCCTTTGGGCATTAGATTATGGGAAGCTCCTGAATCTATCATTGTGTTATGTAAAATTTGATCATGAATGGTAAGACTAATATAAAATGGAGGAACTACACCATCTGCATGTTTTCCATTTACATCTGGGCCAAAAATCAACTCTGGCTGATCATCATTTAGATTTATGGAGTCTTCTTCATCATTCATATTTAATGTTTCAGTTATGGTTGATTTATACAATTCATTTTTTACCAATTCAGTCAAAGGAATTGGTATTTTAAGATTTGCAATTTCTGATTGTATGTTGAATGTAGGTTGAGTTTTACTGATTTGAATCAATTCTTATTTGGTAACTGTAGTTTGTGTTAGTTTGTCTTGTTTTTCTACAGTTGTTTTTTCATTTTCAAGTGTTCTGGGATTGTCTGTTTGTGTTTCTTGTGTTTTAATACTTCTAACTTTCTTTTCAGGGATCGTTTGTGAAGCAGTAGATGTTCTTTCTGACTTAGAATTATCAACAGATGTTTTTGAAACAACAGTTTTTGGATCTAATGTTTTAGGTTCAGTAGAAGGTTTTTTGGGATCTAAATTTGTTGTTTTTACAGAATTAGAAGCTTTAGCAGTAGTATATTTTTGTGAATCTTTTGCAGCTTGAGAAACTTCATCAGTAATATCAACAATTTTAGGGCATGATGCTTTCTTAGGACTAGAAATGTTTTGGGAAGAATTTGAGTTTTGCTTATTTTCCCTTGGGAGAATTTGCAGAACCTTTGTTTTATGGGCTTCTACTGTTTTCTGATTATGAGTTTGGGAAGCTTTCTTAGTATAAGACTCATTGTTTTTCTTGTTTCTAAGGTTATATTGGCTATGTATTTCATTTATTGCATAGTAATAACCTTGCTTATAATCAGAGGATTCACTAGAATCTAATTTAAGCTGTTGAAGTTCAAACAATTCCCGATCTTCATGAGTAAGGAAAATAGTATTATTGTCATCAATTCCCATTAGATTAATTGTATCCTCATCATCATCATTATTATTCTGAGAACTTTCAACATAGTTCTCTGGGAATAGTGGCCTTATTGTTTGGTCTGGGTCCGTTTCTTTTGTTTTTCCAGAATTTATGTTTTTTCTAAAATTGGGATTTCTGATCTGTTGTTAGTTATCCCACTGAGGTCTTCTCTCTATATTATCTAGTCCATCAATCACTCTTTCTAAGGTTTTAGCTATAACATCCATTTTTGTGTCTGAATTAGCATTTTCTTCTTTAATGGTCAATCTTATTTCATTTCTAAGTCTAGCTTTTCTAGCTAAAATGTTCACTTCTACACTAACTGCATCAGTTTTCATTTTTTCTAAGGTGTTTGCATCTCTTTCCCTTAATTGGTAAGCCATATCCGTGTCAAATCTATCAGGGAATTTAAGCAGAACTAAATAAGGAGTAGGTTTAAGATTTGCAGGGATAGAATTATAGACATTATTATATCTGGTGCAGTAATCTTGGACTGAATCATTTGGAGCTCTTTTCAAGGAATCTGTTGTTATATCATCCACCACCTTAGCCCTAAAAATCTTATAAACGTGGATCACCCGGTAGCATAAAGTGGTAAAATATTTAAAAGTGTGAATGGGTAAATACGAAAGGAGATCCATCTAAAAATGGAATAAGGCGCTATATTATATGGTAGACTTGTGACAAAGCTTTAACCTAAAAAAAAGGACAAAGGTGCAAGACAACTGTACGAAGCGAGGCCCACCCACACTCTACATATTCAAAGGATAAAGGCGCGTGAACAATTCCGGGGGGGTCAAGGATGGTAGGCGGAAGTTTCCCCCTCTGGAATTCTGGTGATGTGGCATACAATGGGACCCAAGGCAAATATTTTGTGGGGAAATGGCCGCAGGATTGAAGCTGCTACAAAACCCCGCTGGATTTTCTAGTGGGTCCGACCACGAAGGACACTTGTCGCTACGAATACAACGGTAAGGTAAGTCCTATGACACCCAGTACACGACCAGTACCGGCATTTAACCCGACACGTGGTATGCACCTATCCAAAATATGATAGTGAATAACCAGATGCCACGCGTCTTAGTGTCGACGTCCTTATGACGTCAGCCCTAATGGTGTCGTCCTAGTCTCGTTCTGAGGGAAATATCAAGTAGTATAACCCTGTCCTATAATTCACTGTAGTAAAATAAATTCTTTTACGAGATACTGTATAGCTAAAGCGTGAGCACCAGTACCAGCCCTGCTAAGTCGTTTTCAACCTCCCTGCCTCGTTTTCCCCGAGCATTGTCCTTACTGCGCAGGTATGCCATCCCTTTTTCACTATCTGGTTTCCTTCCGCTTTTCATTTTTCATAATGGTCATGGGTAAAGTCACAGTTAAGAAGTCAGAGCCCGAAACCCCTCAAGCTCGTGAGTCCAGGGCTGCTCCTGGACTTGAGCCTTTCACAGACTTGCAAGTCCACATCCGAGACCCACAATACCCGTTTTTCATTAGTAGTGTCAAGCCGGAGCTTTTCAGGAAGCATGTGGAAAATAGGGACAGGTTCAGAGTCGTTTTGTTAGGACTGTATCACCAAATTACTCCCCCTGTCTACCTGGTGGTCAAATTCATTTTTTGGCTCAGAGAAGCTTACGATGAACGCCGGGATATGTTCCTATCATCTCAGGGGAACAAGATATTCAATATATCTCCCGAAATCATCAGAAAATCCCTCTATTACCCTACTTGTTCACATTATGTCAGTTTCAATGAAATGACGGTATCTCGCCAGTTTTCCAAGTTACCATGAAGGCAGCAGAGCGATTTCATCGCTGCTATTTTTGACTCCCACCTCACAGCCTTCCCGTCTGTGGACTCGGTGCCCCTAAACACATTCAAAGAGGACCTTCAGCCAACCCTTGCCCTCATTGCGGGATTAATAGGTATAGAGGGGGTCGGACAGGTCTCGAAAGAGTGTGTATCCATTTTATGGCTAATTTCACAACCCAGCGTTGTATTAGATATCCCTGGTTTCTTGGCCACCTCCATCCAAGCTCAATTTCAGGACCTCTCAGCTACGAGTCATTTTCGTTTATGTTCCATGGTATTCTACCTTTTACTCTTCCAACAAGCTGATAATTTTGAGGGTTTGGGTCTAGAAAAGGTTTATAGGATAAACTCTCAGCCAAGACCTGTCTTTGACTGGAGTCCCGCAACGCATCAGTTGGCAAACAAGGTGGGTTATTCAAGTTCCTTGAATGAATTTATGACAATAGCTTATACTATTATTCATGAAAATCCTCCGCCCAGGATTTTTCTTGAGCAGAAGAAGTGGCTACAGTACAACGAGGCTGAAAGCACAGGAGACTGGTACCTATTTGATGACTACACTGAAATCAGGGTTTATGGTGTAGAAGTTTCCCCTTACAGATTGCCAGTTTTTCCCGCCCTGCGGATTTATGCCCTGGAATACCTCCGACAGACCTTAAAGGCTGACCAGCTCCACTTCCTCCTGCGAAAAAGGGGTTCATTCTCAAACTCCCTACAACCATCGGCCCCTTCATTGTTAACTCAAGGCATGCCCTCCCCATAGTGGAAAACCTGCTCAAGGGCATGGATTTAAGGCAAGGGAAAGCTTGGCCCTACGATCCAAAAGGCATCATCTCAAATAAAAGGAAGAAGATTAAATCAACTGCTTATACTCATGAAACTAGACCCTTCATCGAGTGGAGAGCTAATATTGATACCTGGCCTTTTCTTTCACAGATGGAGACTGATTCATCTGTGATAGGGGAAAAAGGAGATACTGCGTCGACACAAGAAGTAGGAAAAAAATAGGTGGAAGAAGCTGGAGTTTCGGGAGGAGGCTCTCCGCCTTCCAAAAGGCAGAGAACCAATGATGAAGAAAGTGTCGGAGAAGAGAAATCGCTGCAAAAAGAAACATTGTATGGTCAATCAGACAAGGGAAAAGCAGGTTTTGTGGTAAGACGTGATGGCACATCATCTTCTGACTTCTCAGAAGTTTCGAAAGCCATCTCTGCAAACAGGTCGAAGGCAGATAGTGAAAGGAAGGTGAAAAACAGAGATATCAGGGGAAAACATTGGTCTGAATTAGAAGGATATGTTGACAAGTATCATACTAGGTTTTCAACCGAGATTGAGATGGACATAGAAAAATTGGTATTGGCCATGACTGAAGTGATATTAGACCCAAAGGCTGGGACCACCAGTTACAGAGCTCTGGAAGTGGTAGTAAACATGTCACAGGTCCCACCAATTGACAAGTGCAATTTGTTCCAATGTTTTGGTGATATGCTAAAGGACGAGGTTGTGAAGCTCTCCCTCACTCTGAGGAAGCTACAAACCAAACACAACCAAGTGCTTGATAACCTCAGAATGGAGAAGATTAATTCCCGTGCACTCTCAAATGACTTGTGCAATCTGCAAACTGTTGTGAAGGGCAAAGAAAGTGGCAAAGCAGACCCTCAAGGCCATGTCATCTGTGAATTGAAAAAACAGGTTGCAGCTCTGAAACATAAGGTGAATATGCCTGGCTCTCAACACGTAAAAATTGTTGAATTAGCCCAGGTAGAAAAGGATAAGGCCAATCTGGCAGACTCCCTTGCCAAGGAAAAGGAAGAGAGGGCTAAAATTTCTAGCGAGATGACTGCCCTCCAGTCACGGATGGACGAGCTGTAGAAAAAATGGGATACACATGTATGCTCCACACCACCTCCTGAAGGGTCCAGCTCACTCTCGGAGCAACTGACCTCGACGCTGGCCGAACTTCAAGCGGCGGAGAAGCAGGTTAAAACGACAGGACATAAGATCAATGAGCTTGAAGCACGCCTCAAGGAGAATTCCAAGAAGGTAGCGGCTCTGCAGAAGGAAATAGAAGAGGGAAAACAGGAGAATTTATAGCAGGAGAAGACTATCCGAGACCTTAGGAGCTGGATAAAAGGAAATATCACCCTTCTGGACGCTCGTTGCTTGATCTGGATATACATCATTATGGAAGTAAAGAAGCATTGGGTTTTCCTGACCCTCATTGAAGAAAAGAAGGCCGCGACGCGCCTATTCAGAAGAACTCTCCACGAAGTGTATACTGACGCCTCAACTAAGGTCGAAAACGCTAAAAGGTATGTCACTCTCCTAAATGATTGAAGTTCAGAAGAATTGGTTAAACAAGGAATCAAGAGTAGGTTTAAGGAGGCATTAGAATGTTAGAAGGTGATGGAAAAGGAAGCTACACGCAGCCTTGCGCTGGGCAGTTTGGAAATATGGTGACAAGTTTGGAACAGTTCAAAGCAGAGTGGACCGAACTAACACTCGCCGACCACCCATCATGCTGGGAGCCTTCAAATGAAGTTCTTCAACCGTTATTAGTATATGAGTGCCGGCTGATAGAAGTGATGAATCAGACTAACATACCTTCTGAGAAGACCGCTCGGCTTAAGGCTAAAACTATAATCGCAGTACTCAGCAAAGAATTCTCACTCCTCCATCAGGTGAAACAACGGTTACCCACTCAGGCGAGCTATGCCGAACTAATTGAAGTATACATTCGGGTCGATGCTTTCACTGCGATACTTGATCCTGCGGCTGACACTTGGCAGAGGTGTAACATTCATGCGACTACATCAGTCACCGCATCTGCTCCGTCTGCCTCTAAGAAAGCCAGCTCCTCTGCAGCCCCAACACTGCCTTCTTCAGCCACAGCCTCGACTCCGTCCCACCACTAAAGTTGTTAACTCATGATTGGGCCCACGTGGCCTGTTATTTTCTTTTTACTTTCAATATTCGAGTGAAATTTATATTTCACTCTTGCAATTTTTACTTTCAGTTAGACAGTTGTGTTATTTTCATTAGAAATGGCTACAAGCCTATTTTGTAAAATGATGGGAAGTGTTTCTACCCCATCACCAATTTTGATGTTTTGATTAAGACTTAAAACTGCATACAGGCACGCGGAAAAGATATTTTCCCAAAATATATTTCCGCGTATGATCATTGGAAATGTTATAAAAGCAGAAAGCAAAGACATCTACAGGGTTCCAGATTTTCCAAAGAACTCACTAGTTCAAGCACTTTGTATGTATTTTGTCTGAATTTTGATAATTAATGTTGAAGATCCCAAAGGGACTCAGTGATAAGAAGCTTTGTTGAAATTGGGGATTTTGATCTGGGTGATTCACAGTTTGTGGCTCTTCTCTATGTTGTTTAATACAAAAGTTTATTTTACATATCTCCACATTTCTTATATCTATGCTTTGGAATGCGAGTGCTCCTATGTTTAAATATGAATTTATCATTACATATACTCATGTTTACTCAGTTATAACACTTTAAATATAGCTTAGGCAGGATATTCTGTTTCATTTTTCATCTCTTCCATCGTTCCTCTGATAGTAACTACAATAGATCCTTGTCTTTGGAATTGTTCACATATATGGATTCTTATCTTTGCATGGGCCTAGTATATATGAACTTTTGTCTTTGGATATCTGTTATGGTTAATATTCTACTACATTTTCTTCCATAGTCATTGCCTACATTTTCATTGATATCTGTGAGTCATTTTAGAATTTTTCCCCCTCTACAGCATTCTGTCTTAAAGCTGTCAGATGCATTTATGTATTGAAGTTCATACTCAGTTTCTGCAGTTTCATAGTTTTTGTGTTTAAATTTGGGGTCTTGGTTCCACCCTTATTAAAACCATTCATCCAAGAGATTATAGCATGAGAGCCTTGCCTTGTTAACTCCTACCAATTGAGTCATACGCTCCTTGCAGTTAAGGTGTCCTAGGCATTGGTCTTTATACAACTTAAGACTGTATCTAGGAGCTACAGCAGAATCAATTCAGACAAAATTTGGAGGGGATTCTTTTTCTTTTCCCATTTATTTAAAAACAAAGTAAAAAATACAGCTAAATCAGTTACACTACCAGCAGCTAAATATTTAAACCATTTCTTAACTGCTCCTGTTAAAGTTTGTGCAAACAGTCTCATTTGAACATCTGAGTCATCAATTTCATAAATTTCAAAGAAGTCTGTCATCTTAGTAATGTGTTGCTGAGTAGTATATTTAGTAGTGCCATCAAACAGTGGTATTTTATTTTGATATTCTTGTGGCATGTCATGAAGTTTCTGTGGTAAGACCAGGGGAGCATATCTAGCAGCCATAGCTTGAAGCTTAGCTTGGCTAGGAGGTAAGGTAGAACTGCTTGGAGCTGTACTGGAAATGATAGTAGATGAACTAAAGATTTTATTTGAAGTGATGGGAAATGAGGATGATGTATTTAAGAAATCAAAAGGTGAACTAATGGATATAGTGGATGAAGTGATTGGTGGAAATAATGCTCTAGGTTGTAGACGTAACCTAGGGATAAATGGATCTGTAGATGAGCTGGTAGTAGAATTTATGAATGATGTAACAACATACAGAGATGAATCTCTAGCTGGAATTTTTGTGGTGTGTAATTGAGAAACTGGAGGTCTGTTTGCATAAGTCAATAAACGAGCTAATTCAATAGCTTCATCAATATCTTTTACAATAGTAACATTAATTTCTTCAACTTTAGTCTGATATTCAACTTTCTTATATTTAGAACTTACTGCAATAGATTTCTGTTTTGCATTAAAAAATGAAATAAAAGTAGGGTCTAAAACCGCAGTTTTTAAATCACTTTCAGATTTACTTTTAAATAAGGAATGCTCAAATTTCATATCAAAATCAATATCTTACAGACTTACCAATTCTCTTGGTAATGAATTGACTCTGATTAATGAGATTTCAGCCTCTAAGTTTTCTGTTTGTTTTTTCTTTTTACCAATTCGGTCTGGGTTATCTACTATAACAGCAGGCTTAGGATCCGGGTTAGACTTGGTATAGTAGGCTTTCCTAGAAGCCATAATTACAATTTTTCAATACCCACAACTTATAAAAACAATCTTAAAGTAAACAGATGAATTAAATGATTCCTTTAAGACTAATTTTATGACTGAGGACTGGTAATATCCCCAGCGGAGTCGCCAGTAATGTTATCAATCTAGTAAATTCTGTTGTGGGATTTTGGTTTCTAGTCAACGAATAGTAGAGGTAACCACAAACCTACTTCAAACTCTAGGATCTAGCCTTCCTAGGGTTCAGAGAGGGCTCTCTCTTTAAAGTTTAACTTTTTTTTAACTTGTGAATATTAGGGTAGCTATGAAAGTGCAGATTTGGTTTGGTTTTGTTGGATTTGGTGGGAAAATTTCACTTGGAGGGTAGATATAGGGAAATATACTTGTCCATTGGGCTATGGAGTCTAAGTCAAGCTAATAGAACTAGGATCAAGGTCTAAAAGGTCAAATGTCTTCAGGGCAAGATAGATAACCCTTGGAGATCTTGGAAAATTGGTTTTTGAGATGGTATGATCGCGATAAAGGGCACTTAAGGATCCTTTGATCCAGAAAAGGGAAGTAGTAGATAGAGGTCAAACGGGAGAGGGAGCAATTAAGGGTTCCCTACACCAGAAATCAGAAGAAAACAAAGAAATGCTAACTAGTTAAAAATAGGGCGTTATAAACATGTCTTGTAGTAATACTCCTAGTTATACATTCATATTTAGAATTAAAACATAGATGTATGCATGTAACAAAAGAAGATAACAATGACAAGTTTTAGAGAGTACTTCACTCCAGATAGCTTATCACAGGGATCCTGAAGTATGATGCCAAATATTTGATCTAGTCTGCTACTCAAAATTGAAATCCAAAGCCTTCAAGTCAACAAAATATCTATAGTAATCTCCAACAATTTTATTCCACACAAAAATACTTCAAAAGAGTGAAGTATTTATACACAATGTTTGACAAAATATCCTAGATGACTTCTAGGTATTAACTTAGGAAAATAAAATATCTTACAACAATAATAGTGACAACTACTTAACAAATCAGCAAGCTGTTCTATTTTATTCAAAAGAAATAGAAAGTGTCTTCGGATAAGAAGCAGCTGGCTTCTTATGTGTCCTCTTTGCTGGCTCTTTAGATATTCTTTAGAATCTAAGTTGCCTTCACTGATACTCTTTCTTACTGATACTCTTTCATTTCGGATACTCTTTAATATTCAGTCAAACTACTTTATTGCTGTAAAATCCATTTTGATAGTGAAATCAACAAACATATTTTTTCTTCTTCATTTCTTTGCCTTTCATTCTTCATAATAAATCAGTCAATGCATGCCAATCCTCATTTTTAGGAATTTGGATATTTTTTAGTTTCCTAAAATTCTCATCAGCTTCAGTATACTTAGAAAATGTGGGTTTGATGACAAATAGGTGTTTGATCTCATATTGCAAATAAAACAAATCTTCAAAACTTTTCAACAATAATTTTCCTGTGGGAATGCCTTGACTTGTTGGCTTATTCACTTGCTCCTTGGCATATTCTCTTATCTTTTTGTCATAATCATTTTGAGGCATTAACTTATCATTAATAACCATGATACCAGGAAGTCCTTTTTGCCCTAAATTGGTGAATTTAACCATGAATCTGGTTATAGCAGTATTCATACCTTCACATTTTTCTTCAAGCTGCCTCATTAAATTTATTTTTGTGGTAACTTTCCTAATTTCTAGGATAGTTGTTGTTCTGTCATTGATTTTCAGTTCTTCCAATTCCTGTCTATTCTTGTTGTTGAGGAAATTGATTAATCTTACAGCCTGTTCTGGTTTATCAGCCAAATATGCTTGTGTCTTTTGGATTTCTTCTTGGGCTGCCAATAATAACTCTCTTTGCTCAAAAATTACCTGAATTGAAGGCCATACATCATGTATGGCTTCAATTACATTATTCCATAGGTAATTTTTTATGTAAGATATATGATCTTTGAGAGTTAATTCTTTTTGTAACTTCTTTACCTCTTCACTTAATCTGTTGGCATTTTGTTCATGTATTTTAGCATTTATCTGAGTTGATTTGTTTGTCTTCTCAAGATTTTCAATCATCTTTGTCAATCTGTTAATTTCATTTGTCTTCAAGGACATCTCTTCCATTGATTTCACTAGTTGACTGCTTTCATCTATAGGTTGCAATGTTGTTGTGGAGGATTCAGTAGCTGAAGTTGTTGAAGAAGTCATTGGCACTGTAGTGGCCAATGGTTATTTGGGTGCCAAATTTTCTCCTAAAGTTGAAGGCACTACTGCAATGATGACTATAGGAATCACTGGTTCTTTTACTGTCTCCTTTTCTTGGACAAGTTGGTCCATCTGTACTTCCATTTCCTTAATTTGAGCTGTCAGTTGAAGTATTAAACTCATCATTTCATCTTTTTCCTTTTGATCCTGTAAGAATTCCTTTGTCTGAGGATGCTCACTTTGAGGAAGTTTGAGATGTTCCCCCAAGGCAGCTATATCCTCATTTTTCTTTTTAACCAATGCTTCTGCTGCTTTGATGTTTGTAGGAACATATCCTACCTGCAATACTAAATCTTCTAAGGCCTTTATCCGTAGATCCTTTGCATATAATGAAGCTTTATCCATATTCAATTGTTCTTGCATATTAGAGATGGTATTTTGAAGCTTATGAGCACTCATAGCTTTTGTTGTGATTGTGGAATACAACATCTCTAAGGTTTGCCTATGAAACTCAATTTGATCTAATTCATGGATTTTGTTTGTAGCTACTTCCATATCAACTTTATTATAGTCAGCAACTGTCTTTGGCACTGATACTGTGGGCTGTAATACTGACATAATCAATTTTTTAGTTGAATAATCAAACGTTGATAGAAATCTGTTTTGATTACCTGGCTTTTTCTTCAAAAACTGAGAACAAATTTCAGTTTTGATTTCCTCATTCTTCAACTTGATCTGCTTATATTTCTCCTTAATATCCAAATCCTTTTCCTCAGCTGAATGTGAGGAAGAAGCCTCCATACTTTGTTGCCTTTCCATCTTCTGTGTACTTTCATTATTCAATTGTTCTTGATTCCGATTTGGCTCACTGATAACTACAGTAGCTAGATTGGTCTCTAGAAAATCAGTGTTGGTATTCAAGGGCTCTGTTTCTTCAACATCTATTGTCACTTTACCTTTAGCTGTTGTATCTAATTTTGGTCTTTTGTTGTAAATGATCTTGAACTTTGTTTCTGTTGTAGTATCTGCAGTATAAGCTCCCTCTTCTCTGATTCTTTTAGTGGATGTCTCTGGTTTTTTGGCAATTTCCAAAGTGTGACTAGTATTCCTTTGGTTAACTTCCTCTGTTAAAGTGTTTTCAACCCACTCAATTTGATTAGTAAACTTCTCTATTTCTGGCTTTGATTCATGGATAAAGGGTGTCAATTTACATTTTACCCTTAGTTTACTTAAGGTCTCTTGTGGGTCATAATTCCATGGGAAACTTTCTTCTAATTTATATTCCAGCAGTTGACTTGCTGCTTCCTTTTCTGCATCTCTATGATTACATATGAATGGACCAATTTGATTTTTAAGTTTAAATTGGGTCTTCTTCTTGGCTGCCATGAAGTTAATAGAATCAGAATTTAGGATCTTCCTAATGTACTCCAAGGCAAAGATCCTCATTGATGGATGCTTGGGTAACTTGTAAGGCAACAAGTTAGACCCAAAAATTCTGATTTCAGTGAATTTCTCATATAAATACCAATCACCAACTTTGCTTTGTTCTTATAACTGCAATATTTTCTTCTTTTCCTCACCTATTCTAGGCTACTCTGTTTTAGTCAACATGGTGGTCACTAGATGTAAAAACAACTCTGCAAACTCTGAATAACTGAAATCTGTGCCTTCTTTTCTGAGTATGGATGTCCAAAAGATAACAGACAGAGGTTGTCCTTCTATATCCAACTTTTGAAGTGAAATTGGAAAGTTATCTGATTGGAAGAAAAGAAACATGTGGAAAAGATAGGAGGTATATCTGAATACTCCTTCTAGCTATAAATTAGTCAATTGATAGTGAATACTATCAGCAATGAAACCAACATAGTCAAAGATAACTGAAGGTTGTTGACCTGGAGAAAAGGTTGACAAAAATCCCAAGATAGACTCATCAGTGTGCTCATTAGTGAAATACCCAAGGATGAAGGAAAGCATGGAGATTACATGCCTTGAACCTTCAGGGAATTTAGCAGTTGAATATGGAGGATTTAGCTTGGGAATTTCAACATGCAGGGGCATAAAAGTATGAAAAAACATAAACCTTTTAGGAAAGTCTAGGCCAATGTATAGCTTAGTTCGGGCCTCAATAGACAAAGGTATTGCTTGGGGGTCTGATTGAATCTGCAACATTTGGTTTATTGACTCTGCAGTGATGGTAAATAGGACCTCTTTATTTGCATTCACAATAGCTCTTTGTTCAGGAATATAGTACTGGTGACATAATGTGATAATTTCTTGACAAGGGTGAGTCAGAGGGACTACATATTTGGGAAAATTGGATTCCCAAATATGAACTTCTTCATGATCATCTAAATATTTCTCAAAACATTAGTTATGGATATCTAACAGATTGAATTCAAATATGGGATCAGCCATTTTGTAGTCAATATAAGCTAGGGGAATGTGTTCAATATCAACACTTGGGGGTTGTAATGGATTGACCACAATTGCAGTATTTGGAGTCTTAACAGGAGTAGGTTTAGGAGTTTTAGAATCTTTAGGCTTACTTACACTCTGTTTTTTAGGCATCTTGATTTACTTCTGCAAGTTTAAACAATTTGCAGAGGCAATTTTACTATAGCAAAGGGCTTGATTGGGCAAATTTAGCAAAAATAGAGTCTCTTTTTGGATTTTATGTCCAATTAGGTTTCTCAAAGAAGTTCTGAGGCTTTAAAATTGGTCTAAAACATAAAAAAGGGGTTTTCTTAGTTTTTTGACTGAAAAATGGGCTAAAAACTATGTTGAAAAAGGTTTTACAGAAGATTAGGGCACCTGTAGAGGATTTCTGGCCTTTTAGAGCTTGAAATTGATCATTAGACTGTGAAAAATTGATAAATTTTCTTGAAAAAGCGCACAATAGACAAATAGGGTTTCTGGGAAAATTTTGCCAGAGTTTGGCCTGTTTTTGGGACTTTTTGGCAATTGGATTAATCGATTTCTTAACTTTGAAATGATTCTCTTTCTTTAAAAAGGTTTTTTCAATTTGGTTGCAGGTTTAATTATGAGAAAAATACTTGTTTTGATGTAGGTATCGACTTTGAAAGGGTTTTTATAGCTTCTGGTCGAATTGATGGCTTTAGCAGTTCCTTTGGAGCAAGGCACAACTTCTCTACATTCTTCACGGGTTTCGGGAAAAGGTTTCGCAGGTTTTGGGCATAAGAAATGGTAGAAACAAGCTATAACAGGTTTACACAGCCGGGAAAGCGAACTTAGAGGTTTAGTGCGCAAGATAAATGAATTAAGGTTTAACAAAGGTTTTATCAAAATGTATGAATTTGCATTGAATGCAGGTCTTGTCCGGCGGGGGCGATTTCGGATTGCAAGGGCTTTGAAAAGTGGCGGTTATCGCGTGGCTAATGAGCGGTAAGCTGTTTTAACCTTGATGAACATGATCGAATGAGGGAATGCAACATAGAGGAGAGAGAAATGGGTGAAACCACCCATTTCACGCGGATATGGTTGTTGGACAGTCTTGCATTTTTTCTATGCGATATTGAGTTATGTATGTCAGATCTAAAGGTTTAAAGCGAATGGTCATGATCGCTTCGGGAGTTGCATTGAAAATAGAAAGGTGGGACCGAGATTTTGTATAGGCGGAAGGGTTAATATGTGGCGGGGGTTACATAGTTTAAAACATATATGAAATGTTTTAATAATGGTATAGGCGGGGATTGATATATGTATTTAAAACCTTTGTGACATGTTTTTAATAAAACATATGCGGGTGGGTTAAATTATATTATATATTTTTTTAGACATTTTACAGTTTTCAAACCATAGGGGCGGGAAATTTCAATAACGCTAGTTTTTAGACCAAAGGGTTTATAATTTGGGGTTTTTATTTGCGCACATGGGATAATAAACTTTGGTCAAAACTTTATAATAGTGGGTTTTTGGGGGTATTTAGATATAAGGATTAAATAAGTATGGGAGGGTATTTCTTAGGGATTTAATAAAAATATGTTAAAGGTTAATATGAAAGGGTAGTGTAATAAAAACACCATACATATTATCTCTAAGTATAGTATAAAATCAAGCATTGCTTATCTTTATATTTCTTTCACTAATACTTAGGATAAATGTAATTTTGAGGGTTTTTATGAATACTTTTGAAGGGAGGAAATTAATTATTTTAGGGTTACAATTTTACTAAGTAAGAATGTGCCTTTACTTAGAAAAAAGGGGTTTTTTAATGTCTGAATGAAGGGTAAATGATGATAAATGTGGGTTTAACATAAGAACTCAATATTTTTAACTAACCAGTTATGGAGCCTTGGGTCCGGTCCCAACAAAAGTCAGAGAAATACTATGAGCCTTTTTGACTGATAGTTTAGAATACTGAATACTTGTAGGGGAGGGGAAATTAGTGATTTTACCTGATGATGTATTATTTACATGATTTCTCCACTGCTTTCTACCTACCCAATTTCTATTTCTAACATTTTTTTCTTCATTTTGTAGGTGAATTTAGGCTTGCAACCTTAAAACATTTTCTTTCAAAACATAAAACTATCTAAATCTACCTTATTTCATTCGAGGGCTCAGATTAAACTGTTGAACTCCTCATTATTCTTTACCTATCTAATGATTTGTCAAGTTTAAACTGTTTGACAAATCTTTATTCTCTATATAAAACATGAAATTGAAAGCATGAAAAGTTAAGATTAAATTGTTTAACTGATCATGGATTATGGAATTTATTGACACTCTGCACATAATCATTATTCTTGCAGTAAAAAGTAAAGTAGTGGCATTTGGATTTGCTTACTTTCAGATCTTATTTCTCTTTTTCTTTTGGGGTCTATAATTTTCTAAGTCCTTTGGTTTTTCTTTTAGGACTTTTACTCTCTTTTTGATTTTTTATTATTTTTCATTTTTTCAAAATATGGGAAAACAACTTGCAGAAAGTAATATATGTACATATTTACAAGACTTATCATAGTCAATTCTAAATTTTATGAACCCTATTATTATAGGACCCTAACATTTTGAATGTCTAAATGGAATTGAGAAACTAAGACTTATAATTTGTGAAATGAAATATAAATTCAACTTAAGTTCCAAAACTATGATGAAAATCCTATCTTAGCTTTTTAATCGTTAATGATTTGATTTTTATAAAAGAAACTAAAGTTCTAAAAACAAGAAAGAACTTCAATCTTTTTGTATTCTTTTGGAAATTTATATGAATGAGATTTAAAACAAGAAATCACTAAAGATTATTCACACTTAAAGAAATATTTTAATGATTGAAAGATAAAACTTGCAAGAAGGAAGAAAATGAAATATTTATTTAAGAAAGGAAACTAATCTATGATAAAGCTATATTGCATGAAAAGAAACTAATCTAAATGATGAATCTTAAGCTATACTAAATCAATCTATGTCAGCTATTATGATAAATTATCTCTAAATCTACCCAATCATAAACAAACCATCTATCTTAACATAACCATATTCTGCAAATGAAGATACCAAATAGTGAAGTAACAATGATAAACCTGATCATCTATGCTATAGAAATCTGAAAACAATTTCAATGTAAATGAAAACAAAGTGTATGTCTACATTATGAAAGTAAAGCATGTATTCGAGCTACGAAATGCAAATGAAGACAAAGTATTTCTATGCTATAAATCACAATAGAGATAGAGCATGTATCTATATGAAAAATACATTGAAAGCATAAGAAACTGAACTATGAAAGAACAAGAAACTAAAAAAATAAACCTATTTTGTGCAAGGGCCCTCCACAATGGAATGCTTTCTGATCTATGCTTTACTAGTTACGCATCGAGATTCTAGAATGCTTCCTTCTTCAATTAGTGAATAAAAAAGAGAGTTTATGAACATAACAACCTTGCAATAATTCGAACTTGTTTCATAATTACACAGCCTGGTATTTATAACAGTCTTGTATTAAATGTTTGAGGCTTTCACACCTTTGGAGACTAAGCAAACTATGTATGAAACTATAACAAAAATATGAATTACATCGCTTCATGATTTGCTACGTGGAGAGAAAATTGTGAAGCCTCATTCTTTCTCGATCGCTTGTTTCGATTCCTGTTTTGACCGACCCTTTGACCGCGATCTTAGGCGCTTTCTTCCTTGGTTCTAGAAAAGTAGATAGGATAGGATCCATTACCAGATCATTCATCAATTGCCCTTATGTTTTTCTTCTTCATTGATTCCTCAAAACCTGTTGAATAGTGGCGGTGGCTACAGAAACAAACTTTAGTTGCAGAATTGCATTAATTTTGTGGCTAAATACAATTCTTATTCTAATAATAAGAAACATCTGAAAATATGAAAAATATATCTTTAAGATATCTTACCAGGTAAAATGTGCATTTTAATACTTGTTTGGACTCATGGAGTTGTCAAAAAGAGGGAAATATAGTGAAAATGGATGTCAAAATTGAGTCAGTCTTGAGGCTCTACATACCCCCACTAGCAGACCATTGCATGTCCTCATGCAAATAAAAAATTGTGAATCTTCATCATGTTATTGCATCTGCCCTGATAATTCTTCCAAGACATCTAATTTCATCTTCTTTGTCTTCCTTGTAGTTACAAATACTCTTGGCTTCCTCATTAGAAGTTTATGATCTGCTTGTTTAGATGTTTATTCTTCTTTTTCAATTGTCTGTTCTGCTTGAACCATAAACCCAAATGTAAAAGAGTATTATCATTTATGCTCTTCTCAATTTGATTCTGAAACTTCAGAGCTTCATCTTCCTATTTGATATGCCTATTCAGTGTCTCTAGTTCAAATATTTCTTGTTTCAGAGTTTTCACAACTAAAGTTTCTTGTGGACTATAAGGTTGTTCTTCAAAACTTGATTTCCTTCCCGCATATCTTTTCTCTAAAGACTCAATATAATCATATATTTTATGTTGCACAGGATCAATCTTTGGAGTTCTTCGACTTGGAACCCGCGTGGCTGAAATAGTAGTGGGTAATGGCACCCCAAGGCTTTCTTCTAAATCGACAAGTTCTGTCTCTTTTGAAGGTGGCTCTTCTGTTGTTTTACTGAGTCTAGAAATTCTTCTTACTGGCGGCAGAGGACTTTGAATTTTTGGCTTTTATGTGTTTATGACTTTTTCCTTTCCTTTCATGCTATCCTCTTTATTTTTATCAACTTGCTTCTTGAATTTTCCCAAAAGTTCTGCAATGGGGATTTCATCCTCTGATTGTTCCTAAGATGGGTGTTCATTCTCAACAAAGTTTTCAAATTTTCTTTTTCTTCCTCTTTTTGCCTTATTACCACTAGGTTGTTCTTGTTCTTTTTCTTAGAAATGATTTCAGATTAAGAAATTTTCCAAAGTGTCCCCTAGGATTTTAAGATGGAATTCAATAAGAATTTTTATTAATCCATAATGACACATTGTATTAACTATGAATTGAATTCTCTTTTGAACAATTCCTGCCATCTCCCTCAAGCTATTCAATAAAAATTATGGAAAATTTATTTCCCTATCTTCAAGAAAATTCATTAACAACCTAGCTTGATAAAAGAACATGCATCTGAACCTTCCCTCACAGGTAACAAATTTATGGATTATCAATAACATATTTCTCCATTTTCCTTTAAGGGTTGTGCTAGGAATTCCTTTTATGAAAATGCTAGTATCCAAACATGGGTTCTTTAGGAAGCTTTTCCACCTTTCTCCTTTGATTCCTCTGTTTTTAAACCATATTTCTCCTGTCTTCAGTAGTCCAATAGCTTTTTCTATGAAATATTCTGTGATTATAAGCTTGATATTGCCGATTTCAAATTCTACCCCATCAAAAGCTCAGATGAAGGATTTAGTAACTTCTTTATGAAACCCTTGAATTTATACACAAAACTGAGCCACTTTTCTTTTTGTAACATCTCTTTCATTTGTGGGTAACCTTCCATAATATTTCTCCCTACAGGCTCTGTCCTCACAATTAATCCCTTAGCTGTCGAGAAGCTTCACCTTTAGGACCACCTCTTTTGACAGGGTAGACTGAGGGTTTCAATATTAGTTTGGGAATGTGGATGAATTATGTTGCGGAATGGTCGATACGTGTAGGTGAATGAGTGAACGAGTGAGGCTTCATGGTTATTAAGAGCGTAAGTGGGGTTTTAAAATGGAAAATGACCGTTTTGATTATTAACTAACGGAATCAGAATTAACGTTGGGGAGATTGTGTAAATGATGAGGATTTAGTGGCGGAATGTGAAAATGGATTTTTATTTGACATGATCAGTCATTTTAATAATGTCATTTGAGCTGGTGGTATAAAATGATCATCTAATTCATATATCAATGTTTGCAACCTTATTATTAAAAAAAAAATGTATTTGCATAGCTTAGATGTTGCTAACCTTCAATTGTTTCTTCTGGTCTTTGTTCTTCAGGTGTCCTCCAGTGTATTCTTTAGTGTAGTCTTCAACTGCTTCAGTAAAAAAGGTCCTGTTGTATCTGAGCTACAGAAATTTATAAGAGCTGCAGAATTTTATGAGGACTACAAAACTCATCAATGATGTAGCTATACTTTTATTTTCTAAAAAAGAAAGGGAATAGAAAGAATTGGGATTTTTTTTTTAGAACAGGAATAAAGAAAATGTAAGGTGCCAAAAATAAATCTTTGGTTTTCACCTTATATTTTCTGCATAAGAATTCCAATCAATGATTTGTTTTCATACTTATACAAAATATTTTTTAATATATATTATTTTTATTTTCTATGAGGTGATAAAAAAAAGACTTCTAAGTTGGAGAAGAAGAAAAAATTTCTTAACCAACTTCATATGAGCATTATCCCAAAAATTCTTGACAAATTCCTCTTTTGTCAATGGCTTGTGATAGATCCTTAGTCGATGTCCATTTAGAAGGAGCAAAAATTTTTCTTCATCAATAGTTCTAATCCCAAATACTCCATTATCAAAGACTCTCTCAATCTCATAAGGCCAAAGCCAATGAGTTTGAAATTTCCCTTGAAAATATTTGAACTTGGAATAAAAAAGAAGTTCCCAATCTCCTGCTTGAATTTTTTTCTCTTTGATATATTTGTCATGCCATCTGGATCTTAGTTGTTGATCTAGGCTGGTCTTTTGAATCGCATCTTGCCTAATCTCATCAAGCTCATTGAGTTGTTCATTCTATTCCTTTGTGCTTTTGACAAGTCAAGTCCCAGTTTGACAGTTGTTTTAAAGGCTTTTATTTGGAACTCTATTGGAAACAAGACTTGCTTCCCATAAACAAGTTCATAGGGAGTATGTCCTGTTGTGCTTCTCCATATCATACGGTAGGCCCATAAATCTTTTGGAAGCTTTTCTGCCCAATCCCCCCTATGCAAATGTACAGTCTTTATGAGGATTGCTTCAATCACTTTATTAGTAGACTCTACTTGTCCATTTGCCTATGGATGGTATGAAGTGTACTTTTTATGCTTGATTTTATATTCTTCCACGATCTTTTGCACCATTCTGGATGTAAACTAAATTCCTTGATATGTCACAATTTCCCTTGGGATACCAAAACGAGTAAAAATATCCTCAAAAAGAAATGAAACTACAACATTTTCATTATCAAAGGAAAGTGTTTTAGCTTCTACCCATTTAGTGAAATAATCAGTGCACACAAGAATATACCTCTTTTGTCTTGATGGTGGATTGATAGGTCCAACAAAATCCAGAGCCCATTTTTCAAAGGGTTCAATGAGTACCTGTGGTTGTAAGGGAATTTCATTTAAAGGAACATGTTTCCCCTTTCTCTGACAACTATCACATCTTTTAACATATTCCTTAGCATCCTTGAAAAGGGAAGGCCAATAATATCCTAAGAGAAGGATTTTATAGCCAGTTATATTGTCAGCAAAGTGTCCACCACATGGCTCATCATGAAATTCCTTCAATATTTTAGGTATTTCATCCTCTCGTACACATCTCCTAATGTTGATATCTAGACCTGTCTTGTACAATTCTTCATTTACCCATGAATAAGATGCACTCATTTGAATTATCTTCCTTTTTTCTCTAGGAAACAAATATTATGGAAGTTTTCCTATGGCTAAATAATTAGCAATGTTTGCAAACAATGGCTATTTAGTAGATATTGCAAAAATATATTCATCACGAAAACTATCTTCTATTGGTGTATCATTGTTATCATTTTGAATTTTAGAAAAAAAGTCAACAACTATGTTTTGTTTTCTAGGTCGATCTAAAATGGTGATATTAAATTCTTGCAATAATAGTAACCATCTTGTGATTCGGCCATTAGTAATTGATTTATTCATTAGATATCTAATTGTAGAATGATCTGTATGAATGAAAGTTTCATAGCTAATGATGTAATGTCTGAATTTGTTAATGGCATGGACAACAACTAAAAACTCTTTTTCGGTAGCAGTATAATTTAACTCTATCGGAGTCAAATTTTTACTTGTATAGTAAATGGCATAAGGGGTCAAGTCTTTTTGTCCCAATACAGCTCCCAGAGCTGTCTCTGAAGCATCAATTGAGATATGAAAAGGCAATTTCTAGTTTGGTCCTCTTAGGATGGGTGCTTCATAAATCTTTTCTACAAAGTTTCAAATGCCTTTGGCCCTCAAAATTCCAATTAAATTCACAATCCTTTGTGAGAAATTTGAAGAGTGGAGATGCAATTTTTGTGAATTTTACTATAAATATTATGTAGTATCCTGTAAAACCAAGAAAACTCCTAACATCTTTTTGACAATTTGGGATTTCTAATTTGGAAATAACTTTAACTTTAGACGAGTCCACCTTAATTCCATTTCTTGAAATATGGTGTCCTAAAACAATTCCTTCAGTAAACATCATAAACATTTTTCATGACTTAATGAGAGATTTGATTCCTTACATCTTATGAGAACTTTTTCCAAATTTTCAAGGGATTCTTCAAAATAATTTCCATAGACTGTAAAATCATCCATATACACTTCTACACAATCATGAATTAAATCAAAGAAAATACCTAATACTACTCTTTGGAATGTTTTAGGTGCATTGCATAATCCAAAAGGAAGTACTCGATAGGCATAAGTTCCCCATGGACAGGTAAATGTGGTTTTGTCTTGATCTTCTGGTGCTACCTGAATTTGATTATACCCACTAAAACCGTCCAAGAATGAAAAATATTTCTTCCCTGTTAGTATATCTAAAACTTGATCTATGAAAGGTAATGGAAAATGATCCTTTAAAGTATCCTTATTCAATTACCTATAATCAATACACATTCTACATTTTCCATTATTTTTAGGGACAATTACTAAAGATGAAACCCATTGATTGTTTGATATTGGATAAATAAAGTTTACATTCAACAATTTTTGTAGTTCTTCCTTTACAATCTCCCTAAGATTTGAATTCATTCTTCTTTGAGGTTGACAGATTGGTCTAGAATTTTCCTCAATATAGATGTGATTATGCAAGTTTTAGGGTTTATTAATTTCATGTTAGTGTATTCCCATGCATATGCAGAAGAATGCTTTTGCAACGTTTTTATTAATTTTTCTTTTTGAAAATTTTTAATATTTTTATTCACATTCAAAGTTTTACATGGAAAGATTTCAGTTGAAGAATTGCCAAATTCTTCCATACAATATATAGACATTTATCTCGATGATAAGTATTCAATATTACATTGTTCTTGAAAATTTTGACTAACTCTCACATTGTGAAGATAATTCATGATTTTCTATTGAATTTAGAATTTGATTTTCTTCACTAATTTGTGAGATGGTAAAAATAGGTTGTATGTCATTGTCATCATCCATCCATTCTTCATTTTCTACTTCTATCATTTTTTTTCTGGAGGGTATAATGTGAATTTCTTTGTTGAACTTCCATCAGAGATAAACATGTCACCAGATCTACAACTGATGAAAGCATCAACTGTAGCTAACAAAGGTCTTCCTAATATTAATGGATTTCCTCATAAGTTATTCTTGGGAGTTAAGATCATAAATTCAACTGGATATTCCCAAGAATCTAAGGATACGTAAATGTCTTCTAATACACCATCAGGTTTAATTACATATCTATCTGGTAGTTGTAACAATGTTGGTGTATATCGAAGATTTGGAAGTTTTAGTTGTTCCATAGTTTGTTTACTCATGATGTTTATGGCTACTCCTAAGTCGATCAATGTGTTTTGGATTTCGATACCATTGATGTGTGTTTTCACAAGGGGACTTCCTAGATCCAAATATTTTTGTATGGTTGTTTTTCCCATCATGATATCTCCAATTTTCCCTACTAACTGAATTCATTTTACTTTCTTTATTTTTCTTCCGAATTTCTGTACACTCAACTCTCTTATTGTTTTTGCAAGGATTGAAATTTCTTTAATGGCTTGTAGCAAAGGAATTTTGATACAAACATTCTTCAATTCATCTAATATATAATAGTTAGGAAACACGATTTGCTTTTCTACCCCTTTATCAATTTGTAGTCTTTCAGGGAAAGGAGGTTTTGGTATAGATACCGAAGTTTGCTCTATGATAGGAGTTGATTTTATTGGATTATCTTGTGTTTGATCTTGAAATTTTTTATTCTGATGAAGAGATGTACCTTCTTCAGAATGATTATTTTTATTTTGAAGATTTTTATCTTGATGAAGAAAAATATCCTCATCAGAATGATCATCTTTTGTTTTTTCCTGAATAATAATAGAAGGCAACTTCTTTTCTAATATTCTACCATATCTAATTTGAACATTATTAAGATCTAGTGGAGTTATCATATAATTCTGGAAATTCCCCCACTCCATGTTATAAATAGGTTGTGAATTTTTATTGTTTGGGTTTGGAAGTGGTTGAGTTGGTATTTGGTTTGGCCTTTGTGGAAATGGTAATGAAAGTTGTGGGTTTTGATTTTTAAATTGAGGTTGTTGACTAGCTTGAGGAAAATGTTGTGGTGGAAATTTTGGATAAGATTATGGATATTGGTGATATTGAGAATATCTACCATAAGGATTTTGTAATCCTTGTGTCCAAGGTTGGGGTTGAGACCAGGGCTCCTACCATGGCATTGATGCATTCCAGTTATTCTGCGGGGGCTGAGTATACATTTGAATGTTGAAACCTTGAGTTTGTGGTCCTTGCCATGGTCTTCTAGCAACAAAGCAAATATGATCTATCTGGTTTGAAGCTATTGCCTATTGGTAAACGAATTTAAGACCTGGAATGGAAGGACATTTATTTGTTTCATGGTATTTTGTACATATGACACAAGTTTCTATGATTTTTAAATCAAGAGGACATTCTCTTAAGGCATGTTTATTTATGCACTTAGGACAAAAGATATAAAAGGCATCAATTTCACTTCTTTGCTTGTTTTGTAATTTCATGGTGTCTATTTTTTCACTAAGACTCCATAAAATATCTGTTTTGAACTCATCAATAAAATTTCCTCTTTCATCCCTACTTACTGTTCCAACCGCATATTTATTAACTCTAGAGAGAATAGGATCTCTTGAACTCCTCCCAATTCTTGACTTTCATTTTGAAATATGTATGAATAATTCAGAGATGTCAGGAAATGATAATTGAGAAACGTCTCCCTTTCCCATCATATTAAGAATATATATCCATTCATCTCTAATGATTTTCAACGTGAGAGCTTTTATAGTATCTTCATCCAAATTTTCCATCTTAGCCCTTTTTAGATTGTAACTGAATCTCTCAATCCGATCCTCCAAGTTTTCATATTCTCTTTGCATCATCTTAAAAACTTCATCTTTTCGATTACGAGGTGTGCAGTAATCCTTGTATTTTTGTAAGAATTCACTCTTCATTTCTTCCCATGTCCTAATAGAATGTGTTATTAAGCCCATGAACCATTTTAATGCTGCATCCTTAAGAGTTTCAGGAAACAATTTCAATTTTTGAGAATCGATTAGGTAGTCATATGATCTACATAAAAAACTTCGAATTCAAACACAAATGTTTTAGTTTATTCACTTCTTAATCCATGAAAATTGGGAAGGATGGAGGGTGAGATATTCTTCATTGTGGCAATAGTATCTTCATCAAGTATAGGAAATCCAACAAGATCTACTTCTCCTATACCTCCTCTTCCTTCTTCTCTTCCTCTACCTCTACCTCATCCTCCACCTCCAATCCTAGGTCCACCTCCTGCTAGTCCTAATTTGTCATCATTCACATTGTGTACTTCTCCTTCTCCTTCTCTAGCCATTGTAGATTCCTCATAACCAATATAGGATTCTAAATTTGGGATTGTTTGTTCCTCTTCTGATTCTTCTGGTTCCTCTATCAATGGTATATTAAATAAGACTTCTTCTTCTCCCTCACTAGGGATTTCTAGATCCTGGGCTAAGAGTTGTTCTCAAATAGAGGTTAGACAGATTAATCCTTCCGTTGGTGATCTAGGGTCTTCTTCTTCCACAACTGCTTCAGTTGATGAAGTTGGAGAGTCTCTATGTTGAATTTATGATCTTAAGACTTCAAGAAGTCTATGTCTATCTGCTAAGAATGGAATGTGGGTTTGGGTGGATGGTGTGGCACTATGAGGTCTTTATGGTGTGAGTGGTGTTGTTGGGATAAAACTTCTACCTCTAGCTACAAATCTACCTCTAGAATCTCTTTCTCTACACATGTCATTTTTTTGTGTTTTTTTTTTTTTTTTTTTGATTAAGAGATAAGGATCCTATTTACACTTCCCCGGAAATGACGCCAAAATGTTTAGTCAATTTAATGCCTTAAATTTCTATCATAAATTATTGATTGGATTTGGTAATCTTATGAAGTGAAAGTGCACTATATATGCTTTTTCACAATGAAAAAGTTCGTAACTATTCAAATTAAAGATCATCTACCTGTTACATCAGACTGTAGTATAATCTACTGTTCTGTCCAAAAAAATAACAATTACATTCAGCCAGATTGTCATAAATGACTGTAGGCAGTCACAGTCCCAAAACATGACATATACAGTAAATACACAAAAGTCCACCTAGTAAGTTCGGTGCATAACTTACTAAATCCTACAGACCCAAAATATAAGTATGAAGTAAATATACATGCCGAATAAATAAAAAGGGGAGGTAGAACAAAATCTCCCTGCAGGTAGCTGAAAACTAAACATCAAAAGCAGGAGGAGCCTCCTCGATAAAAGGCCGATGATAATATCTGTAGATCTGTCCATCTGTGTGCTCTGTAATGTGCCAGGTACCCCAGGTCAGCTTCGAAGCTTCTTTGGACAGTTGATCAGCCACTTTGTTCCGAGACCTGTAAATATGAGTCACAGTGATGGAGTCAAAGATTGTTCTGAGATGGTGAACGTCACGCAGCAGTGCAGACAGTGTGTGCGAGTGACAAAGAGATATGTTGTTGAACCAATTGGTCACAAGTTGTGAATCGCTAAAGATCTGGATGGAGTCACAGAATATGTCCCGAGCAAAGGTAAGAAGAAGTCTGAGGCTCTGCAGTTCGGCGTAGTTGTTGGTGCCTGGACCTAACCCCATTCTGATGTTGTAGAAGTGCTGATCATTCAAATAAAGTATGGCGCCCCCCCCACACCCATGGGCGTTGGACGCACCATCAAAGTATGCCCACGCCCGGCTGTAATCAATAGTTTCTGGGGTCTCATGTGAAGGCATGCAGCCACAACTGTCCTCGGGAATAAGCATATAAGTGGCAAGAGAGGCTGCGGATATCCTATGACAGTCGATAGGAATATCATTGAATATCTGATTGTTCCGACCAATCCATAATTCCCAAGTCACAATAAGAGGGAGATTGCGTAATTTTGGACTGTGGGCAGAAAGCTGCCACCAATGAGTCCAGGCCTCAGAAATTGAATCACCCTGCCAATAAAATATGCACCCCAATTCAGTAATGACCCTGGACCAAATGTTAAGTATGATGCGGCATTGCAAGAATAAATGGAGAGCATCCTCCCTGTCATTTAGACAGTAACGGCATCTAGAGGCCCCGTGGAAGGCTCTTCTGTGAAGGAAATCCGTGGTAGGAATACAATCTTTAAGCAAGCACCAGAACAGAAGCCTGTGTTTATGCGGGGATTTCAATTTCCAAATGGTTCTCCACCACCAGTCCTTGATAGGGGGTTCCCTGTGCTTAATTAGTTCGAGGTAGCCAAGCTTTGGAGTATAATGCCCATCTCTAGAAACAACCCAAATCAAGTTGTCTTCTTGTTCAGTAATGCGAATGTTGGTGGCTTTTAGAGCCCAGATATATTTTTCCCAGATTCGTGTGCCCTCCTGGGGGATCCCCAGGTCACCCGCCTGTAGCCAGCCTTGTTGTCGCCAAGAGGTATGTGCCCAATCAACTATCTGTGCCAGGTATATGACATTTCTGTGGGCAAGGTGTTCAATAATAAACGCCGGAAGTTTGTGATAAGCCCCACTCCCCGACCAAGAGTCAGTGCCAATGCGCACTTGAGTTCCCGAACCAATCTGCCACGAAAGACCACTCTGGAAAATGAGAGCCGCCCTTGTGATAGCCTTCCATATGATAGAAGCCCCCGAATTCAGAGTGATGCAGCCACGGATCCATTCCAGAGGACTTAGGGGCGAAATATATTTGGCGACCATGACCTCCTTCCATAGGCTCTGTCCTGAAATAATGTGCCAGCCCATCTTAGCTGCAAGGGCTCGAGAAAATAGGTGGAGATCCTTTAACCCCCAGCCACCCCATTGTTTGGGCAAATTGATACGATCCCATGCTATCCAGGCGAATGTGGATGTCTTACCTTGGTTTCGCCAAAGAAATTGTCTGCAGATGCATTTTATCCGATTGGTGATGCCAATCGGAATCCAGGCCAGGGTCATCCAATAGACCGGAATGGCCTCCAGAACAGACTTAATGAGAATTAGTCTACCAGCCCTGGAAAGCCATCGGTTATACCAGACGTTAATTCTGTGCTCAATTTTTGCTATGATCCAGTTCCAATCCTTAACCTGATAATCATTTGGTTTGATGAGATACCCCAAATATTTGAGGCCGCTGTTGATGTTAATGCAGACAAAGTCAAATAGATTTCGAGAGATGTCTTGTTCCTGTCTCGAGCAGCCAGTCATGATGATAGAGGATTTAGTGCTATTCGGTGCCATACCGGTGGCCCTGCAAAACCATTTCAGGAGCAGGTCAAAATGAACAGAGTCTTGCCTAGTGCCATTTAGGAATATAAGAACATCATCTACAAATAAGAGGTGAGTGAGATATAAATTATCAACGATCCGGAGCCCTTGTAGTAATCCTCTTTCTTTAGCATTGTTGATAAGCACTGATAGACCCTCCATAACTAGGACAAATAGTAGTGGAGAAAGGGGACAGCCCTGGCGGAGTCCCCTTCCCGCATGGAAGAAATCAGTAGCAGTACCATTGATCAATATGTTGAAGGTAGCGTGACAAACGCATCCCATGATCCAGTTGATGAAAGTATGAGGAAATCCAGCATGGATGAGCAAGAGGTGAAGGTAACTCCAGTCAACTTGGTCAAAAGCCTTAGTGAGATCAATCTTGAGGATGGTCGATTTCAGCCGGAGAGATTTAATAGAGTGTAGGGCCTCCTGGGCTGTACCAATAGCCTTATGAATTTGCCTGTGATTCAGAAAAGCAAATTGTTCCTTTTCAATATGCTCGGACAGGAAAGGTTTGATGCGGTTAGCAATAAATTTGGAAGTGATCTTGTAGATACAATTGCACAGCGAAATGGGCCTGAAATCATTGAAGCTGTTTGGTTTGTCTGACTTGGGAATAAGTGCTATAAAAGTGGTGTTAAATCCATCATAAATCCTGCCCCGCACCCTGCTATCTTCGATCATGGCCAGGAGGTCTGCTGATATGAGATCGAAGAAATGGATGAAAAAATCAACGGGCCAACCATCAGGTCTCGGGCTCTTGTCTCGCTTGAACCATTTCAAAACACCCTCCAGTTCTCCCATGGTGACCGGGGAGTTGAGATCATCCTGCTGCTCCTCTTCCACGAAGAGTTTAAAGTTTTGAGTAATGCGCAGGATATCAGGTAGATTTATAATGGAAGAGGCCCTATACAGATTAGAGAAATGTCTGGTACCCAGCTCCGATAGCTGTGCATGAGTTTTAGCAGTGATGCCATTTCGGTCTGACAGTTCCCAAATGGTGTTAGCCGCCTTGCGGCCATTGGCATGCTGCTGAAAGAATTTTGTGTTCTCGTCCCAGCCTGAATCCATAAAGCCCGACTTTTAAGCCTCCAATCTTCCTCAATCTGTTTCAGCAGTTTGGCTTTTTCAGCCTCGAGTGCAAAAAGTTGTGCCCTGGCTTCCTCGTTACGATAACCCAGCAGTTCATCATTGTTGAGGGTGCTAATTTTATCCTCAATTCTATGTAGGGCCTCCCTGTCCTGTTTCTTTTTGTTCTGAACCCAATGAATGGTGAGGTTCTTTATGTGCTTAAGGTTTTCATTGAAAACCCTGCCAGGGTCAAAATTCATCGATGGTCTGAAGTGCTTCCAGGACTGAATGACCAACTGGTTATAATCCGGATCTCTCAACTATATGGAATTGAATTTGAATGGGGGGCGTGCTCTATCAGGGCCACAATCAAACTCCAGGAAAATGGGCGAGTGATCAGATTTACCTCCAGATCCCACCCATTGACGAGCTCGAGTCAGAACCGGGAGGAGATCCTGTTTAATAAGAAATCTGTCAAGCCGGCGGGCCAAAGCAGCATTACCAGTCCTTCTGTTTCGCCAGGTAGGTAGCAGCTTGGTAGTCTGAATGTCAATCAGGTGAGAGGCACCGAGTTCTGAGTTGAAAAACTCAGCCAATGGGTCCGGGGTGGCCTGGGGACCCCATGATTCAGCAATACCCAATGAGAAATTTAGGTCGCCACCTAATATGAGGTGAGGGGCAGACATAAGTGAGCAGGATAAAAGGGAGTGCCAGAAGTGCTCTCTGTCGGAGCAAGGTCCATAGACATTGACCAAGGTAAACTCCAACTTAGAACTACCAAACAGCACATTCATCGCCAGAACACCCGGCCGGCCCCAGCAGTTAGACATCCGGGTAGTTTTATTGTTAATGCCAAGAGCACATCCTCCTGATCTACCACGGGCATCAAGAGTAATTCATTGTGTTGATTTTGTATGTTTAAAGTTGTTTTTAAGATTTTGTGTTTATTTTGAATGTATAAATGGAATTGAGAAACTAAGACTTATAGTTTGTGAAATGAAATCTAAATTCAACTTAAGTTCCAAAACTATGGTGAAAATCCTATCTTAGCTTGTTAATAGTTAATGATTTGATTTTGAGAAAAGAAACTAAAGTTCTAAAAACAAGAAGTAACTTCAATATTTTTGTATTCTTTTGGAAATTTATATGAATGACATTTAAAACAAGAAAGCACTAAAGAGTATTCACACTTAAAGAAATATTTTAATGATTGGAAGATAAAACTTGCAAGAAGGAAGAAAAGGAAATGTTTATTTAAGAAAGGAAACTAATCTATGATAAACATATATTGCATGAAAATAAATTAATATGAAAGATGGATATTAAGCTATACTTAGTCAATCTATGTCGGCCACTATGATAAATTGTCTCTAAATATACCCAATCATAAACAAAGCATCTATCTTAACATAACCATATTCTGAAAATGAAGATACCAAATAGTGAAGTAACAATGATAAACCTAATCATCTATGCTATAGAAATCCGAAAACAATTGCAATGTAAATTAAAACAAAGAATATGTCTACATTATGAAAGTAAAGCATGTATTTGGGTTATGAAACACAAATGAAGACAAAGTATTTCTATGCTATAAATCACAATAGAGACAGAGAATGTATCTATATGAAAAATACATTGAAAGCATAAGAAACTGAACTATAAAAGAACAAGAAACTGAACAAATAAACCTCTTATGTGTAGGGGCCCTCCACAACAGAATGGTTTCTGATATATGCTTTACTAGTTATGCATCAAGTTTCCAGAATGCTTCCTTCTTCAATTAGTGAATAAAAAATAGAGTTTCTGAACATAAAACTCTTGCAATAATTTGAACTTGTTTCATAATTACACAGCCTGATATTTATAACAGTCTTGTATTAAATGTTTGAGGCTTTCACGCCTTCAGAGACTAAGCAAACTATGTATGAAACTCTAAACATAAATATGAATTTCATCGCTTTGCGATTTTCTGTTGAAGTTCAACAAGAAATTTCAGCACCCACGCTAGTGTGGGACCAGGAGGTCCAAGAAACACCTACACTAGTGTGGGACCATAGGTTTTAGCAGCACCTACACTGGTGTGGGCTAAATTTGGTGCATGTCTATTTTAGCTATCCCTTAATTATGATGGATAATAAAATGTAATCTAATCTCAAAATAACTTGTAATAGTTAATTGAGTGTGATAAACTCAGTTAGCTCATGAAATTCAAGTTAGAGGTAGTTGGTGAGGCATGCAGAGTAATTCTAGTTGTAACAAAGTTCGAAGTGTAGTGGTGCATTAGTTAATGCAGGTTGTAAACAATTTAACTCAGTTAAGTGAGTTAAACGCAGTTGTGCTAGTTGTTACTGTTAGATACACTAGTGAGAGATCAAGTGAATTAAACATTAATTAATTTCACAATTAGTGATCTCACATGCGACTGAGGATTTACTATCATTAGCTGCATGCATGTCAGTTCCAGTGGAGACCAAGTTGAGATCTAGGTGAAAGGGAAGTTGACTATCAGTTGTAGGATTATTGGGTTGCACCCATGAAACCAAACACCCATTGGAGTGCCCATGATACTTGCGCAGTCAAGGAAGGCCAAAATTACTAAATAATATGGATTTCATTCATCAGGGATTGCGCAAGCAAGGCAGGTTGTCTAGAGGCAGTAAATTGACTAAGTATTAGTTAGTTTTATCCAAGACAATGTGAGATAATTAGCTGAGTATAGGAGGGCTCTTGTGAGAATATTTGTATGTAATTGTTTTATGTATCCATGCTGAATATACAATAGAAGATAGTGGGGTTTTGAGCAGCAAGCTTTCCCTGGGAAATTATCTGTATTGTGGCTTGATTGATTCTTCTTTGCTTCATGTGATTGTGTTTTTAATTCCGCAATTGATTTGTATAAGCGATTCAGTATTTAACTTTAGTACATTGTTAGATCGGATTGAATCCATGATATACATGCTTGTTGTATAATTCCTACATGGTATCAGAGCACATGAAATCACAATAGTGAAGGAGGAGTTGAGTTTGTGACTGGATAGAATTCAAATTTGCAGAAAAAATTTCTTGGTGCTACAACTGATTCAGGATCGAAATTAATTTCAATGGCTCGAGGTTGGAGTCTGCACTCGAGGGCAACTCAAACTATATTTCTTGGAAGGACAGGATGGAGGCAGGACTCGAAGACAATGGCTTGAAGTAATTCATTGACAATGATGTTCCTAAATCCACTGTGACAGATGTTGCAAATCTTGATTCATGGAAAAAGAAAGTGGTAAAGGTGAGGATGATCCTATTGGAGGGAGTACAAGACCACATTGTCTCAAGCCTCCATGGGAAATCCACACCATATGTAATGTGGAAGGCTTTGACAGATCTATTTCAAAGCAACATCGACCATAGGAAATTGGCGCTAAAAGATAAACTCGGGAAGATCAAGATGGAGAAAGGCGACTCCATGCCAAAATATCTAACAAATTTTTTCCAATGTCGAGATGAATTGTGGAGTGTTGGCATAACTGTCGCTGATGATGATTTGGTGAGTTTGGCTCTCCTAGGACTTCTCAAGAGTTGGCACCATTATCAAGACTCTGTTAATGGAAGGGGAAAGCTACCAGATTGGGAACGATTGTGGTTGGATTTGGTGCAGGAGGAGTTCAGACAGAACACCAGAGATGGATCTTCTTCTAAGAATGAAGATGAATAAGATTGTGATTTGGCTGCCAAGGCAAAGAAAGGGAAGGGGAAGAAATTCCATTACAAATCTGAGTCCAAATATGTCAAGAAGCAAGACATGTCCAGGGTGAAGTGTTTTCACTGTCATGAGCATGGACATTATGCTACTAATTGTCCACAAAAGAAGAAGAACAAGAAGGCTCGAGGATCTATAGCTAGTGAGGCTTTGGCCTCACAATTTGAGCTTGAATTCTCATTAATCGCATGCATGGTGTCAAGTGCATTGGGATCTATGTGGTATTTGGATAGTGGTGCTTCCTTTCACATGACGAGAGACAAGGAACTTTTCAATAGCTTGGAGGAGAAGGATCTCCATATGCATATTGAAATGGGCGATGATAGGCGGTATAGTGCTACTGAGATTGGTACCATTACCTTCCAGAGGCATTCAGGTAAACCATTTCAATTAAAATATGTAATGCATGTACCAGTTTTGAAGAAAAATTTAGTCTCAGTTGCAATGTTGGAGGATAGAGGCTATGATGTTGTTTTTAGTGAAGGAAAAGCCTTCATGCGACACAAAACAACAGGAAAAGCCAAGAAGATAGGGATTCGAGTTAAGAATCTCTACAAGCTAGATGTAGATGGTTGCGCAACATTGATGGGCAAGGTAGACAAAGTGGTGAGCCAAGATGAGGGTGAATTATGCCACTGGAGATTGGGCCATCTTCACCATGGAGACTTGAAAGTCATGCAGGAGATTTCTACAGGTCTTCCCAAGGGTACACTTACATAGTCAGACACATGTAAGGGATATACTATGGGAAAATATGTAAAGGCCACCTTTCATGAGAAGGAGAACTGAGCTTTGAGGATCCCTGAGAGAGTTCACACAGACCTGTGTGGACCATTCTCTGTTGCTTCAATAGAAAAACTTAGGTAATATGTGATATTTGTCAATGAATTTTCTCGTAAGCGCTGGATCTTCTTCATGCAGAAGAAAGATTAGACATTCTCAAAGTTTCTTGAGTTTAAGGCACTAGTGGAGAAAGACACGGGGAAGCAAGTGAAGGCTCTTAGGAGTGATAATGGTGGAGAGTACATCTCTAACGAATTCAATAAATTTTGCAGCAAAGAAGGAATTCAAAGAGAATTGATAGCGCCTCATAATCCACAGCAGAATGGGGTCGCTGAAATAAATAATAGAACGATTGTGGCTGTAGCAAGATCGATGTTGCATGATCAAGGCCCACCGATGCATCTTTGGGTGGAAGCATGTGACACTGCGGTATTTGTGCAGAACCGTTGTCCTCATAAGATATTTGGCATGAGGACACCAGAAGAGGCTTTCACTAGTAAGAAACCTGATGTTTCACATTTTAAGATTTTTGGCTCATATGTTTATGTGCATGTGACCAAAGACACTAGGAAGAAACTGGAATTGACACCTAAGATCGGCATTTTTGTGGGGTACACTGAAACACCCCACAACTATTAGGTGTATTTTCCAAACAACAGAATGAATGCTGTGCAACGGGATATAAAATTTGATGTGGAGAAAGCCATGCGGTTATCCCTTGAGAGGGTGCTGGACTAGCATGCAGAGGAGGAACTCTTGGTTCCCAAGGATGAGCCTCAAGATGTGGAGTAGCCACATGAGGAGGATCATGGAGTGGCAGAAAACACTCATGTAGATCCATCCATCAAAAATGGAAGAAGGCACATCGAGGAAGCTGATTTGAGACTTGATGTTGCAGAGAATGTAGGAGCCCCTACATCACATCGCAGACAAATACAATCTCCAGATAGGTTTATTGGATACGTGGCTCTTATGAGAAAATGTATTGTGACTGAACCATTTTCCTTTCAGGAGGCAGTGCAACAACCAAATTGGGTTGATGCAATGGTGGAGGAGTATGACTCCATTGTCAATAATAGTGCATGGGAGATTGTCCCAAGACCGATTGGCAAATCAATGGTTGGATCTAGATGGATCTAAAAGGTAAATCAAGCTACTGATGGGAGTGTGGAGAAATACAAGGCCAGATTTGTGGCCTGAGGATTCTCATAGATTGAGGGGATAAATCATTATGAGACTTTTTCACCTGTTTCAAGGTACTCTTCCATTAGATCCATCCTTGCACTCTCAGCGCAAATTGGCTGGCGCATTCATCAGATGGATGTGAAAACTGCGTTTCTCAATGGAGTCATTGAGGAAGAAGTGTACATAGAGCAGCTAGAAGGTTTAGAGATCTTCGACAGTGAGTCGCATGTGTGTCGACTCAAGAGAGCATTGTATGGGCTGAAGCAAGCACCTTGTGCTTGGTACACTTGGACAGACGGTTATTTCACTGGACTGGGCTTCACCAAAAGTGAAGCTGATGCAAACCTATACCATATTGTGGCTGAGGGTAAGCTATTGATTATTGTTCTTTATGTTGATGATCTAATTTTGATTGGTGATGAGCAGCTGATACACTCATGCAAGGGAGTTTGAAATGAAGCACATGGGACTCCTTCATTATTTCCTTGTCTTGGAAATATGGCAATGAGATGGTGAATTTTTTGTTTCACAAGGCAATTACGCCAAAGAGATACTAGGTAAGTTTCACATGGAGAGCTGCAAAGCCATGGATACCCCTCTTCTAGGAAATTGTAGGAAAGAGGATGCTACTTCTGGAGAAGTAGTGGGTGTTACTGTCTATAGGCAGTTAGTTGGTTCACTGATGCATCTAGTGAACACTATTCCAGACATTTTATACGCAGTTAACCAGCTGAGTCAAGCTATGGTTAAGCCTACCAAGCTCTTTTGGAAGGTGGGGAAACATGTCTTGAGATACCTGAGGGGCACATCAGAGTATGGTCTATGGTACAGAAGGATAGAGGGAGTGAAGCTTCAACGCTTCACAGATGTAGATTGGGCAGGAAATCCTTCAGACAGAAAGAGCACATCAGGAGGGATCTTCAGCATAGGATCTATTAGCCATCAATAAATTTTGTCATAAGCAAATGATGGCTAAAACAATCCTTGATCCTTCAAGAGATCATTTTCATAGAAAATAATTCATTCTTGAAGGCTGCTGTTCCCTAATTGTTGTTCCTTAAACTACTATGCATTAAAAACAATGTTGTTCCCTCCAAAAATTCACCAAGAAAACCTGTTGTTCCCAAAGAAAATTGTTTCCTAAAAAGCCCCATTTTCATCATTTCATTTTCTCCATTGCCCCCCCATATCATTCATATTCCTTGAAAGAAACCCCTTTTTCCTTCTCATTTTATCCTCATTATCCCAAGGGAACCTTCAAAATCCCTTTTAAACTCATAAAAAATCCTGTTTTATGTTTTAAATTGACCTATTTTGCCTATCGAAACCTCAAAAAACCCTTGAAAAACCTTATTTTTTGCCTAAAAAGCACCTTTTTTCACAAACAAGCTTTAGCCCCTTTTCATCTTAGCCCCCAGCTCTTTCTCCTTCATATGCCGGAGCCCCGTGACCTAATGCTAGTGCTTATCGCATCGCAATGCGTTACATCGCATCGGCCCTTGCTGCTTCTCATCTCCCTTTTCTTTTGCTTCCCCCCTGATGCGATATCCCGACGCGATAAGCACCTTTCTCTTCGACCTGGGTCACACACCCCTCCATATAACCTATGCTCAAAACCAGGCGCTAGCCCCATCGTATCAGGCATTCTCATCGCATCGGCATTTCCACTAAAAGGTCGCATTTTCTTTATAACCTTCCCCCGCCGATGCGATTAGCTCCTTATCTCTCCGCCCTTGGTCACATATTGCAACATGGGATCATGTCCCGGGCCTTACCTTAACCCTCATCGCATCGCTCCATCGGCTTATCCCTTTCCTTTTCCTTTTCCCCTCCGTAGCAATGTGCCGATGCAATAAGCTCCCCCCTCCTCAGCCCTTGGTCACCTTATCCCTCCATGAGGCCGTTCCCCAGTACCTATGCTAAGCCCCCATCGCATCAGCATTTTCATTCAAAACCTACCTTTTATTTATATTTTACCCGCTCCGATAAGAGATACCCCAATAAGATCTAAGTCGTAGATCTATATGATATGACAGTGGTTATTAGCCTCCGCCCCTTAGCTTTGGGTTTATCTATCCGCCCTCCACACCGATCTCCGCCGTCGATCTACATGATCCAACGACTCTCGTTCACCCCTTCTACATTGCTCCTCTACCTCCGATAGCCTCTGCATGCAGTATTTCCCTCCCTTGCAGGATTTTATAATAAATTTGTTGTTTTTGTAGGTTTTTATGATGGTTTTTGAGGCCAGTAGCCTTCTCATGGTTTAATAAGGAGCGCAGCAGAAGATTATCACCTACGAAGTCAAAAGTGCTACTGAATAAAGCTTCCAGGGTGTACGTTCAAGCTTTTAATCCATGTTTCATCAACATGGGTTATTCAAATAGAACCCTCAACACGCCAAGGTACCTGTTCACAGCAGAGAAGAGATCACACAGTAAAGATTAAGGGATTAATGCATAAGATTGAAAAGTAAGGCATAATTAGTGTTTAAAGCCACAGGTCATGACTAATCAAGAAAGTAAGCCTTAGAATGCCACATCAGCGAGGAAATTAAAGCCAAAACTGCCACCCACAGTCTTATTTCCTCAAAAGAGTGCATATTAATTGCACAGTCAGGGATATTTTTAAAAGACAGCTCAACATTAACTGCCAACCTACCAAAAACCCTCAAAGTCAACAAAAGTGACTAAAGGTGATGAAACTTAATGAAAAATTGATTAAAACAGAGATGAGCATTCGAAGTTTTCTCCGTTAGGCCTCCCAAAGGTCAATAAGCCATTACTCTGTATTAATTGAACAAATGAACCCTTCTTACACTCCACCTCCTCATTCTTCTATAAATACTTCTGTAGAAGACAGTATAGAGGTTGGTGTCTGGATATCTGTTGTATATAAATATCTTTTGAAGCTGCTGTAGCTATGTTTTGTAATTGAAGACACATAAGCTGAGATGAGAAGTTTGAAGCTGTAAAGACCCACTGGACTTGAATATTGTAACTGGTTTGAACATCAAATACAAATAGCTGATTTATGGGATCCTGGTCTATGTCAATGGTAATGTGTTTCTCACTATAAATTGTTATTTTCTTATTGTTTCCATTCTGTCCACTTTTCTCTGATAAAGAACAACAAACTTAGATTAGGATTTACTTCTGAAGTACCCTAAATCTCACTGATAAATCTTTATCCTTTATGTTTTCTTCTAAATGTGTTTTGAAGGTAATTCAATAGAGTATAACCAGTGAAGTGTTGGTAAGCCCATGTTTCCTGAGTAAAACTTGAGATATTGTCTTTGAATGTTCTTGAAAAGTTTGCTAATTAAAGAGTGAGCTAGAGAAGTCTATGGTTAGCCCTGTCCTCTAGTTTCTTCTCCAATAGTTGCTTTGAAAACTTCCCTTAAGAGTATGTTGAAAGCAGGGTAGTTTAAAAGTACTTACCTGATCTTAGACTAATTTTTATGTTTATCATGAATGTTTTCCTTTGAGAATATGCTGAAAGCAGGCTAAGTTAAAAGTCTTCACTTGATCTTAAGTTGTTCTCTGTTTTTAAATGTTTTCTCTTGAAAGTATATCAAAGAAGGTTAGTTTAAAAATACTTACCTGATCTTAGGTTACTTTTGTGTTTTTCCCTTAAGTGCAGGTCAAAATCAGGCTAGTTTAAAAGTACTTACCTGATCATAGACTGTTTTTTGTTTCTTCATGTGTTTTACTTCTTTCACTTCATTTCTTACTATTTCATTCCATAAAATCAACTTAAAGAGATCCTTTGACATGGATGACTTGCCCCATGGACCACTCTTGAAACTTGCTGATCCGGATTTATGCAGGAACGCAACAGAATAAACATATAACCATAAATACAGAGATGCAGCAGAAATAACACTTCATTTCATTAATATCAAAGAACTGAAATTTGCTTACAGACAATGGAAATAAAACTAGCTAGGGCGCTGGTAGCTATCTCTGAGAAGAGATAGAGGCTCGAGGGCCTATTTATTATTGAGAAACAATGGAGAATCCTAAACATCCAAAAACCTAACCCTAAGAGATGAAGCGCCAAAACTATGGGCCCCGTTTGGGTAAATTGGTGTTTCAACTTCCCAGGGACGTAACCTTGGCATACTATCTCCGTTTGACGCACATGATACATCATTAGAAAGCGCTATCCGAGGACTAAAAATTTCACCACAAATATCATTTTGGAACAGAATGATATTGGCTGGAGGTGCGATGCCCAAAAAACGTCGTTTAGGGCCTCAAAACGGCTCCGGAAGTTCAGGACCCGAAAAACTGCTAAAAATAGTAAATTATGCCGAAACTGAAAAACTGAAAGAGACAATGGTGGGGGCCCAAGTGGAATAGGCGGGTGGCCACCAATATCCACCTGGATCATTCCTCCCCCCTTAGGAAGCAATGGTCCCCATTGCGTTAAGCTCCTCCATGAGATGAGGAAATTTCTGCTGAACTTGGTCCCTGGTGAACCACTTTCCTTGGTGCAGGAGTTGGCCTGCTTTGACAACCCGATATAATTGGATCTTCTGTTGGCAAGTGTTCTTGATTTGCATGTCCATGATACAATCTGTGGTGGCCTGTTCCATGCAGTCTGGGTTTAACTCTGTTGGTGTGAGTTGTTCTGCAATGTCTGAGGTGTCCAGTAGAGGTGGGAAGTAAGGACGAAGGCGATCCACATTGAAGACTGGGTGCAGACCAAGGAATGTAGGAATACTAAGCTCGAAGGCATTGTTCCCTACAGCCTTGGTGACAGTGTACGACCCGTATCGGAGCGGGCGAAGCTTGCGGTGGGGCCCAGTGAGGCGCTCCTTCTGCAAATGTAGCCATACTTTGTCACCCACTTGGAAGTTGTGTGGCACCCGGTGTTGATCATGGCGCTGCTTGATTTCGCATTGGCTTTGTCCAATATATCATGAACCTGTTGGCGGATGTGTTGAATGCGCTCGATGAAGCTACTTGCTTTGTCAACTTCAGACTGGACATGAGCTGAATTGGCTTGAGTAGCTGCAAATGGCATGGCTACGTCAATGGGACATAGTGGCTGGAATCCCAAGCCCACCTGAAAAGGGCTATGGCTAATTGAACTGTGGAGAGCCCTGTTATAACTATGTTGTACATAGGGGAGGCTCTCGTCCCATGTGCGTGGATGCTTTGAATTGTACATGGGCAGAATGTGTACAATCATTCTATTGACGACCTCTGTCTGGCCATCTGTTTGGGGATGGAAAGCTGTGGACTTGGTGAGCTTTGTGTCCAACATTGACCAGAGGCTGGACCAAAATGTGTTGAGGAACCTACTATCTCGATCTAATATGATAGACTATGGGATCCCAAAGTGCACCCACACTCGTTCAAAGAAGAGTTTAGCAGTGGCTTCTGCTGTGATATTCTTCTTACAGGCCGCCATAATGGCCATCTTCGAGAATCTTTCAACGACCACGAAAACACAATCATTTCCATTCTTAGTAGAAGGCAGGCCCGACATGTAATCCATGGAGATGGATTCCCAAGGTCGACTAGGGGTAGGTAGTGGAGTATATAGGCCTTGCTTCTTGATGGTCGGTTTGGAAATGGCACAAGCAGTGCAAGATCTAATGTGCTTCTTGACATCCTTTCGAAGGTTCGGCCAATAGAAATACTTTTGTAGTACTGCTACTATTTTCTAGACCCCGAAATGCCCAGCAACTCGACTGTAGTGTGCTTCCCATATCATCTTGGCACGCTCGCTTGAAGGAACACAAAGGTGTCCCAAGTGACATAAAAGTGCATCTTGGAGGTGAAAATTTGGAACTTGCATACCCCCCAAGAGTGCCTTGTAAGTGTGGCCGAATTCTGGGTCACTCTCATAGAGAAGCGGCCAATCAGAAGTCTCGTGCCCACAAGATTTGAGCACAGTGGTGAGCGCCACGATCGGTGGTCGGCTGAGGCAGTCTGCAACATTATTGGTGCTACCCTTCTTGTACTTGATGTTCAAATGAAACTGTTGCAGACATGTGGACCACTTCTGATGGCGATCATTCTGCAACTTCCCTTGTGTCTGTATGAACTGCAGGGGCCGGTGGTCTGTGTGGATGATTGTTTCCTTCCCCAAAATGTAATGCTTCCATTGTCGACAGGCTTGCACAATGGAATACATTTCTTTGTCATAGGTGGGATACTTGCGAACTAAGAAAAAGCACATTGGTGAGGGTCATGCTTGTGACAGACCTTTAAGGTCCGTCACCAATGTCACATATGGTGACGGTCCTTAAAAAACCGTCACTGTAAGTGTATATAGTGATGGTCCTTTATGGTCCGTCACCAAAGACATTTTCAATGACACTTTTGGTGAGGGTTGTTAAAGGCCCATCACTAATTCTCTCTTTAGTGACACTTCTAGTGACGAACTTTTAATGACCCTCACCAATGCTCTTTTTGTTACTTTTGGTGACGGTCAAAAAATGTCCGTCATCATTGATCATTAAAAAACCGTCACTGTAAATGTATATAGTGATGCTCCGTTATGGTCCGTCACCAAAGACATTTTCAATGACACTTTTGGTGAGGGTCGTTAAAGGCCCATCACTAATTCTCTCTTTGGTGACACTTCTAGTGACGAACTTTTAATGACCCTCACCAATACTCTTTTTGTTACTTTTGGTGACAATCAAAAAATGCCCGTCATCATTGATCATTACAATGATTTTTTGATGATGCTACATGCCTGTTAATATATTTTTTGTCAAAAGATAACGATTTAATACAATTATTGTGGAGTATTTTTTATAATATGTCCAAGGCCATAGTGGTTAGGGTCAGTCAATTTTTGTAGAAGTAATTAGTGTGTATCATTTCCCTCAAGTAATGACTAGTCGAATAGAGATTTCCTATGAGTCAACACATGATTCATATATATTAAGTTTATTATCTAGCAAATTCCCTTTAGATAAAGTTATATTATTGTGTGTAGGAAATATATTATTTAATACATAATCAAGCTTTGACAATTCTATTAATGAGAAAGACCTAACAATCCTCACCAATCTAGGCACGCCTTAAAATTAATGCTTTGGCACACACTAACATTTCTTAGCACCCCACATGTATTGGAACATCTTTGTACCTAGAACATATTGTGATGACATTGACGCCCAAGCACATGGTAGCATGCACTAGCACAACATCGAACTCTCCTAGCATGTGTTGGCATGCTGCATATAGTCCCTAGCATGCCCTGGAACACCTTGGTTGAATACATTGACATACATTAGCACTTGGTACACAATGCCACTTGGCATGTATTGGGACCTATTACTAGTGTGCCTAGCATTCCCCTTTTCAAAAAGATAAAGTCCTGACTTATTAACCCTCTTATCGGTTCTTCCTTTTGTTGCCTTGACACATATTAACATACCCTGGCACCCTGCACCACATCCTTAGCACCTAGCATGTATTGGCATATCTTGACACTATTAATTGGCACATGATATAATTAGCACACCCTGGAACTCCGAAGCACACTTTGGGAATTCTTGACATGCCTTGATATTCCCTAGCATGCCTTACCAATGCTTAGCATACTTTGTCAGTCCCTCCTTGGCATGACAATTTACACTCATTAACACTAGTCTCTGGCACATGTTCCTCATATTCATTAACTTCCATGAATTTTTACCTAGTGCTCCCTTAATGTTTTTTCCTAGTAATCCTTAACACTCATCAACATGCATTATCACTCTCTAGCACACCTTAGCACTCATCAACATTCCCTTCCACTTCATAACATGCATAACACTAGTCCCTGACACATATTGGCGCTTGGAAAGTCTTAGCATGTATGGAATACATTGAGATGCCTTGGTATGATTTGACATGGTTTAATATTAAATTTATTTGTGATTATCCATTGTTGGAAAGTAGATTGGAAACAACAAAGGAATACTTGGCACTTAGAATGCACTAAGACTTTGCACTTGGCACCTATTGCTGCCTAGTGTTGGTGTGCCTAGCATGCCCTCTTGGAAAAGGTAAATTGATGACTTATTAACCCTCTTATGTGTTCATTTCCTTGTAGTTTAACTTTTTTCTCCTTTTTTTTGTCTTGACAGTCCCTGACACGCATTGACACACCCTTGCACATCTTGGCATGCCTCATCACTTAGCACATCTTAGCATGTTTGACATGTATTCCCACTATCTGGCACATCAAGGAGGTGAAGAGAGATGTAGTCCTAAAGTAGGTCGAGTACGAGGGAGAGTAAGGGTTGCTAAAGGGAGGTCATGATCATCCTCCAAGAGCAAGATCATCATGTGAGGGTTCAGAAGAATGTTGCATACCTTAAGGGTCGGTTTGCGCTAGGAGGTAGGATGGCACATTGTTGGTTCTCTTCTGGAAGATAGAGCTTAAGAGAGGTTTCTCATGAGAATATGGGCATGTGATTTCAATGGTGTCTTTGTGTGAAGGCTGCATCAAATTCTGAAATGTTGAAATTTGCAACAAGAAATAGTGAGATTGGAAACCAGAAAGGACAAAAAAAAAATGCACCCACACTGGTGAGGAATTTTAATGCACCATGAGTGAGGAATGTGGGGCATCTAATTTATTTTTCCCTTAAATAAATTGGACAATAAATTGTAATTTCATCTCATAACAACTTGTGTCAGTTAATCAAGTCATGATGACCGAGTTAGCTCAAGAAATTCAAGTACTTGAGGGTCTGAGATGAGGCATCTAGAGGGATTCTAATATTTTTTGGGTCCAATTGAAGTTGATGCATTAGTAGGGTGCAAGTGTAATTAGCTCAATTAAATGCATTAAAATCAGTTTAACTGGTTCTAACTGAGTGATAAGCTAGTGAGAGGTCCAGTGAATTAAATTATATTTAATTCACAATGAGTGATAAATCATATAATTGATAATTCGCTATTAATAGTTGCATGCATGTCAATTTCGAGGAATACACAGTTGAGACAGAGGTTAAAGGGAACATAACTATCAGTTAATGTATTCAGAGAAAATTTCCCATGTGAAATTATAAAGTAAATGGGATTCCATGATGGATTGCACAATCAAGGAAGACTGATTTTCCTGATTAATAAGGAGTTAATTCCCTAGGAATTGCATGAGCAAGGCAGGCTGAAGTAAGGATGAGAATTGGCTAAGTACTAGACCGAGTTTGCCTAGATCAACGGGAGACAATTGACAGAGTGTTGGAGAATCTCATGAGAGATTAAGCATTAATGTTTTGTTTCATGATTCCTTGACTTAATACACAATAGAGATAGAGAGCCTTTGAGCAGTTTCTTTCCCCAAATACATCATGTTGTTGTGCGATTGATAATTTATTTCTCTTACTTATATGTGATTGTGCAATCGTGTTTTGTTTCCGCAAATTGTAGGAAGGATTCAATATCTTGTTTTAGTAGATTACAAGATTAGATTGAATCTCGTTGGTTAGATTTTCTACATGGTATCAGAGCAGGAATTTTTTGGGTGGTGAGTTTGCAGAGAATATTTGAATATTTTGGTGTAAAATTTTCAAAAACAAATAGAATATTTGGATTCCTTGCGAAAATATACCCCAAAAAAAAAAAAAAACACATCGGTCAAATCGGAGCCCGGATAAGGGAGATATCATCGATTTAAAATCAACTCTTTTTTAGAAAATTTTTGTAACGTCGGGACAATTACACTGTGCGCGAGTCAAGAACCTATATGTAATTGAGGTACCAGATGCATGCAAATATTTGAGGAGAAAGGCAAAAGTTAGAGACTTGGTGGTTTAAAGGGAGCATAAATTACCTCTCAACATGCATCCTCATGAGAAGCAGTCTTAGAAGGTTGTGGAGTCGCTGCCACAATTGGAGAAGCAGAGAGGAGAGTGAGTGGAAGCGTCCACTCAAGCAGAGACCTCCATGAGGGGGAAATTTTGAGCTAGATGGGAAGAGGGAGTAGCCATACCTCGAGGTGTAAGGTGGGGTGATGTGTAGACATAATCCCAAGATAAGAAATTTGGGCAAGGTCCATTGAGATGGTGTGTCTCATGGATCGAACCTGGCTACGAGGAGCCCACAGTACAATAGTAGTAGGAAGGATTAGTTAGATTTATGTAGTCAGATGTCAACAAGACAAAAATCAGAGTGATAGATGTCAAATACTGGATCACAAATCAGAGCTAGCAATAGTTCAAAGGGCACGGATGCAGATGTCAGCAGCAGCGCAGAGAATCCAGTACTAGACAGGTGCAGTAGCTAGCAGCAGTCAGAAGACTCTGATGACAGATGCATTATACTGAGTAAGTTGTTCGAAGGCTATTCAGTTTCAGGATTTGCAGGTGCAAAAAACACTAGAGAAGTGTAGAATGCAGAACATTCCAAAGGTACCAGATGGAGATATATTGAATTCCTTTCTTATTGAGAGGGAGTGTTGAAATTTGCAACAAGAAACAGTGAAATTGGAAACTAGAAAGGACAAAAAAAATGCACCCACACTGGTGAGGAATTTTGATGTACCGGGAGTGAGGAATGTGAGGCGTCTAATTTATTTTCCCCTTAAATAAATTGGACAATAAATTGTACTTTCGTCTCATAACAACTTTTGTTAGTTAACTAAGTCATGATGACTGAGTTAGCTCAAGAAATTTGATTTAAGGTGATCAAGGTGGATATTGGTGGCCACTCGCCTATTCCACTTGGGCCCTCACCATTGTCTCTTTCAGTTTTTCAGTTTCCTTAATTATAGCACAATTTACTATTTTTGTCAGTTTTTCAGGTCCTGAACTTTAGGAGCTGTTTTGAGGCCCCAAACGACGCTTTTTTGGGCATGAAAGGTTTAGCGATTTCATAGAAATCGCACTAGTAGTTGTAGTCCTCGGAGAGATCTTTCTAACGAGGTATCATGTGCGTCATACGAAGATCATATGACCAAGTTATGACCCCAGAAAGTTGGCTACCCAACTAACCCCAGCGGGGCCCATAAACTCTTGGTGTTACATCTCCTCGGGTTAGGGTTTTGGTTGTTTAGGGTTTTATCTTATTTTTAAATAATAAAAAAGACCCTTCATCCTCATTGTAACACAGTTCAGAGGAACATAACTATCAGTTGTATTTATAGAAAATTTCCAATGTGCAATTATAAAGTCATTGGGATGCCATGATAGATTGTGCAATGAAGGAAGGTTGATTTTCCTAATTAATATGGAGATAATTCCATAGGAATTGTGTGAGCAAGGCAGGCTGAGAATTGGCTAAGTATTAGACTGATTTTTCTAGATCAGCAGGAGACAATTGGCAGAGTGCTGGAGAATATCAAGAGAGATTAAGCATTGTATTGTTTCATGATTCCTTGACTTAATACAAAATAGAGATAAATGTTTTTGAGCAGTTGCTTCCCCAACTACATCTTGTGTTGTGCGATTGATAAATTCTTTCTCTTACTTATATGTGATTGTGCGATCGTGTGTTATCCAAAATTCATCCAAATATGTGATTTGTGCCTTAGGAAATGTGAATTAAGGTACCCTCGGTGGAAAAACATGCATAAATATTTGTTGCTAAGTCCCTTAAATGTGAGATGTTGCCACTTGTCAATTGTGCCTCTTGTTGATGATGAAACCGACACCCTAGTTTTGTAAGGATCACCAAGTGTCATTTTGCGTCAACCCAAGGTCGTTTCCATTGTCACCTTAGCAACGAATCCTCTCACTTTAGATTAATTATTGAATCCTAGGGTGTCCCAAAGCGCAAATTTATGGGGGACTCTTTTATGTGACTAGATCACTAGCTAGCATTGAAAACCATCTTTACATTGTATGGTTCAACATCTTGATGATTCTTGTCCTATTGACCACAAATTTTGTATTCATTATTGCTTTCATCGCAACACCTACAACAGATATTGATGGTGTTCATAAGCCTATTTCTAGTTGTGATAAGTGGATTAGGGGATCCCTTATCACAACCCATTACCCCTAATGCGTTTACTCTATGAGCCAAGGGAGACCAAGGGTGTACTTGTAGGGGCATTGAGACCAAATTTGGGGGGTCATAACATTAGGAAAAGTGGAATGACATAACCAAAAAGTTTCTAGGGGGGGGGTATCTTATGGTGTATTGAACGGGCCAAGGGGACACAAGGGTAGCATGTATGTGTAGAAGTCAGAGGTGCAAGCATGGTTTACTAAGATCTATAATCCTAGCATTAGAGAATGAGAAAGGGGCTTAGGACCTAATTTAATAGGGCCTAGGGGACCTAGAGGGAAGGCAGCGAGAGAAATTGATAGGGGAACCCAAAATAGTGGTGATAAGGGGATTAGGAGTCCAATTATCACAAAAACATAAGCCCTTAACCCATAACCACTAAATTCCCTATTCCCTTAACCCCCAATCCTTATTCCCTTAACCCCTGCACTCATAAATCATAACCCATAAACCCCTTCATTCATTAAATCTTATGACATTAACCCCTAACCTATATTAATCCATGAACCTCCTAAGCCATAAATCCTTATCCTCTTAACCTGTGACCCTTAACCCCTAAACACCTTAACCACTAAAACCTAAATTTCCTAAATATTGAGTCCTTAACCGCTAAATCCTTTGACCCTAAAGCCATTTGGCCCTTAACGCTTGACCCTTGAAGCCCTTAACCACTAAGTATCCAAGGCCAAAAACAACACCCCAAACCAGCAAATTGACCTCCTAGGAGAATCCTTCATCTCTAATTGAGAATATTAGAAACATTAATTGATTCTTAGAGAACTAGGTATTGGTTACAAGGATATGTGTTTGTGGGTAATGCCATTATTATCATGTATACCAAATGTAGACAATTGGATAATTTGCAAAGCCTCGATTTGAATTACTCACAATATTTACACTTCATCACGTTGAGATGGAGCTTGTAGTGTTCTCTCACGTAAGGAGTTGTAAATGAAAAGGAGAAAGCTCCCATTACAAGGAGGGTTTAAAGAGTTTAAAGAAGTAGTAGGGTTAAGGAGATAAGAGCGGAAGCGCAGTCCTGATTACTTAAAGCCTTTTTTCCAAAATTTCCTACTATGTTTCTGGAATACTTTTTCCCTGTCCTATTGACCACAACTTTTGTATTCATTATTGCTTTCATCACAACACCTACAATAGATATTGATTGTGTTCATAAGCCTATTTCTAGTTGTGATAAGTGGATTAGGGGCTCCCTTATCACAACCCATAACCCCTAATATGTTTACTCCCTTAGCCAAGGGGGGCCAAGGGTGTACTTGTAGGGGCATTGAGACCAAATTTGGGGGGTCATAACATTAGGAAAAGTGGAATGACATAATAAAAAAGTTTATGGGGGGGAGGGGGTATCTTATGGTGTCTTGAACAGGCTAAGGGGACACACGGGTAGCATGTATGTGTAGAAGTCAGAGGTGAAAGCATGGTTTACTAAGATCTATAATCCTAGCATTAGAGAATGAGAAGGGGGCTTAGGACCTAATTTCATAGGGCCTAGGGGACCTAGAGGGAAGGAAGTGAGAGCAATTGATAGAGGAACCCAAAATAGTGGTGATAAGGGGATTAGGAGTCCAATTATCACAAAACATTAGCCCTTAACCCATAACCACTAAATTCCCTATCCCCTTAACCCCCAATCCATATTCCCTTAACCCCTACACTCATAAATAATAACCCATAAACCCCTTCATTCATTAAATCTTATGACATTAACCCCTAACCTATATTAATTCATGAACCTCCTAAGCCATAAATCCTTGTCCTCTTAACCTGTGACCCTTAACCACTAAAAACCTTAACTACTAAACCCTTAACCACTAACACCTAAATCTCCTAAATATTGAGTCCTTAACTGCTAATTCCTCTGACCCTAAATCCCTTTGGCCCTTAACGCTTGACCCTTGAAGCCCTTAACCACTAAGTATCCAAGGCCGAAAACAACACCCCAAACCAGCAAATTGACCTCCTAGGAGAATCCTTGATCTCTAATTGAGCATATTAGAAACATTACTTGATTCTTAGAGAACTAGGTATTGGTTATGAGGATATGTGTTTGTGGGTAATGCCATTATTATCATGTATACCAAATGTAGACAATTGGATAATTTGCAAAGCCTTGATTTGAATTACTCACAATATCTACACTTCATCATGTTGAGATGGAGCTTGTAGTGTTCTCTCACATAAGGAGTTGTAAATGAAAAGGAGCAAGCTCCCATTACAGGGAGGTTTTAAAGAGTTTAAAGAAGAGCAAGGTTAAGGAGATAAGAGCGGAAGCGCAGTCCCGATTACTTAAACCTTTTTTCCAAAATTTCCTACTATGTTTCTGGCATACTTTTTCCCTGTCCTATTGACCACAAATTTTGTATTCATTATTGCTTTCATCACAACACTTACAATAGATATTGATGGTGTTCATAAGCCTATTTCTAGTTGTGATAAGTGGATTAGGGGTTCCCTTATCACAACCCATAACCCCTAATACATATACTCCCTTAGCCAAGGGGGGCCCAAGGGTGTACTCATAAGGGCATTGAGACCAAATTTGGGGGGTCATAACATTAGGAAAATTGGAATGACATAACCAAAAATTTTCTTTGGGGGGGGTGGGGGGGTATCTTATGGTGCCTTGAATGGGCCAAGGGGACACAAGGGTAGCATGTATGTGTAGAATTCAGAGGTGAAAGCATGGTTTACTAAGATCTATAATCCTAGCATTAGAGAATGAGAAGGGGGCTTATGACCTAATTTCATAGGGCCTAGGGGACCTAGAGGGAAGGTAGCGAGAGAAATTGATAGGGGAACCCAAAATAATGGTGATAAGGGGATTAGGAGTCCAATTATCACAACACACAAGCCCTTAACCCATAACCACTAAATTCCCTATCCCCTTAACCCCCATTCCATATTCCCTTAACCCCTGCACTCATAAATCATAACCCATAAACCCCTTCATTCATTAAATCTTATGACATTAACCCCTAACCTATATTAATCCATGAACCTCCTACGCCATAAATCCTTATCCTCTTAACCTGTGACCCTTGACCCCTAACCCTTCACCCCTAAACACCTTAACTACTAACCCCTTAACCACTAAAAGTACAACACCCCAAACCAACAAATTGACCTCCTAGGAGAATCCTTCATCTCTAACTGAGCATATTAGAAACATTAATTGATTCTTAGAGAACTAGGTACTGGTTACGAGCATATGTGTTTGTGGGTAATTCCATTATTATCATGTATACTGAATGTAGACAATTGGATAATTTGCGAAGCCTCATTTTGAATTATTCACAATATCTACACTTCATCATGTTGAGATGGGGCTTGTAGTGTTCTCTCACATAAGGAGTTGTAAATGAAAAGGAGCAAGCTCCCATTAGAGGGATTCTCTGTGTGGGAGTGTTGGAGGCAGAGTGGTTTTTGGTATTCCATCGAGGTTTTTCACAAATTTTGTCATAGTTGGGCGTGATCGTGGAGGTCCCATTGAGGAAACCAAAGAGACAAAAGCGATTGCAGATTCGTCATGAGGAGGTTGCGCATCATTTTGAGGAGAAGTAGGGGGTGGTTCCCTACCGGGATCGAATTCTGGGGGGCCATGGTGGTGGAGGGTCGAGTCAGAATTTCAAACACCAGCCTAGATCAAGCAGCACCCATACACCCATTGATACAAGATACAAAACTGGGTTTGGTGTCAGTCCATCGACAACCAATCTGCCCTCAACAAGATACTCTGACCATGTCGCTGTCGCATTCAGTCTTAGCTCTTCTCGGTCATGCCCTATACCAGCTCGGTCCTTCGGCTCTCGATCTGTAGCTCTTGACTCTATCAATGCTCCAAGTCCATCTAGCCAGTAAATCTTGGCTGCCAATCTACTCACTGGTTGTGCCTTAGTCCATCAAGGGCACAACACATCGAGACTCCTGTCAAGTTGTTCACAACTCCGTTTGTGAAAAATTCTCAATCTTCTCATTGCTGCTCCTCAGTTACTTAGGGACTTCAAACCACTATGGTCTTCCTGTGTTGCACCGATGAAGGCCAACATAGGGCATGAAGGGCTACCGCCTATTGCTGCAAGATGTCTATATCCCACAATGAACACGGGCTAGGAGGACTACCCATCATCTGCTGTAGAAGTCCTCCACACACAAGTCTAGGGCTACACAAAACTGCTCCTGGTTGATCAGACCCTTGACCTCTAGCAATCACCGAGGTCCATGAAGATGGTGCACACCGGGCCCCAACATGGGTACTATCACACTGTCCTCCAACATACCATAAATGCACAATCCACGTTCACACTTGGCCCACTCTCATGTTGCCCTCCAGCAGACCACGAGTGACCAATACTTGTTGTAGCATCTACCTCTGGCTAGGGCATCCTCAAACTTAGGAAATCCTGCTCGTGGCTGCCAAGAGACTTCTCTAACAGTCCTGTCCTAGGACACCCATTCATTGCGAGATCTGCTCCTAGTTGGGGTTTCTTAACACCCAAGAGAACCCCAACACATGGCTCCCACAGGTTGCATATGAATTTGATCCTATCACCAATCATTGCACTGGTTAGGGCTTCTAACCAACACATTAGCCCTCCCTTCTTTGCTTCCACAGGCTGTACTAAAATGTTCCAACTGTCCAAACTAGGACCAACAATTTAACACAAAAACATACCTCCACTCCCTTTTGGATTCCCTTGTGACTTCTTTGATAGTGTTGCACAACTTATACCACCTAGCTGCAAAGTGGGTATGGTTATACCACCTAGTCATGACCCTTAGAGAGAGGTTTGTCTCTACAATATATACCATAGATTTGGAAGATGGTTTGCAGAACTATGTATGGAGATAACAAATCCAAAGAAGGTGGAACTTGAGTAGAAGACGAAGTAGAAGTAATGTGCCATATGAGGAATGTATTGACATGAAGAGGAGTTGATTTTGGTGGACTATCCATGTCATTTTGGACAAAGTTCTAAAGAAACCTATAAACAGTTAGACAATGGACTTTTAGTGGATGATTTGTGACCCTAGGTCAAGCATCTACAAATTTTTAGAAGGATGATAAGAGGAGTAGTTCAAATTTGTTCATATATTGTACAAAAAAGAATTGGTACACAAGAATAGTGATTTTGAGAGGTACTCAAATCGCTATTAGGTGGCATATTTGAAGAGCCCTAGATGAGGCTAGTATTGTGTCCATTAGATTAGTAAAAGAATTGATTGTGGTTGGAAAAATCGATGGCAGTCCAAGTATATTTGGATGGTCGTTAGGTGATATTCAAAGAAGAGCCCTAAGTCTTGTACTCTGGAAGGAAACATAACTGGTATAAGGGTAGGTTTTTGGGCCTAAGGATGTGCAGTCTTTAAAGGACTAAAGTATCATTCAA